>CALNHX010008127.1:0-64602 GCA_940337035.1 Agriotes lineatus
CCTGGTTGCGAGTATAATTGAACACTCCTGCAACACTAGTGAACATGTTGGAAACAGAAATGTGAGACGAACGCCATATTACCTCGTGTAGCCAAAACGGGGTCAAATCCAACGAAATTAGATCACTGGGGCTAGTTGGAGGCTTTAGTGGGAAATCCATATCAACGGCAACAAGATGGAAGTTCAAGGTTTTTGCTTTGGTGTACGTGGTCGGCAAAGCAGCCAACTGCACGTTATTTGCTCAGCAAGATTGATCACGGACACGTCACAGCTGAAGCCACCTCGTCGTCTCCAACCTGCGAGCGTTTACCAGTGGCGTCACGACGATCAGCTTCCTGTGCTCGAACGTGCGAGAACGCCTAGCCACCCTCTCTCACCAAGTCGGCAGACCTCTCATCATATCAGACACCAGAACTTCAACCTCCGGAAGGGCAGCCGAAGCCAAGTTGACCACCTTCTCTTGCGTGCTCCGTGGCTTTCAGCTGGACGTCACAGCCTAGAATGTAAAGACGGTACTCGCAGCAGCAAAACTCGTTTTCGCGAAGATCAGAGGTTTATTGCTAAGGCGTCCGGTAAACCCACCTATATGTTCCGAGTCGCTACCGCGTTTCAAGCCGCCATCAATCATCGCATTCTCTCTGAAATTCCCGGAGCTTCCTTTTAAAACTGTCGTCGCTCCTCCGCAGAAGTATCTCCTTATACGCTCCCTATAAAACCTATTTCCTAACCTACGTGACCGCATCGGTCGAGTGCTCGGAGAACTAGCTACACGTTTCGCTGGTGTAGGGGATGCTACCAGCAAGACTCCGCCGGGACCTGCAGCCTCGCACTAACGACACAGACTGCATTACCTGGACTCGCCGAGGACTTCTTCCGCCTCTTAAGCCGTCACCGAGAACCGCGACGTGAACTTCAACAGCGCCTTAAAGCTAGTTTTTTTGCTATCTGCCCAAACTGACGTAAAATTATTTTAAAATTTAAATTCATAAAACTGTAAATTTTCTTTTATTTTTGTAATTGAAATTGTAATCCAAGCTAAAGAGGGGATGTTACCCCTATAGAGGCTTTTCAGTTAGGATAGATTAGGTGATGTTTATGACATGTAATAACCTAACTGAATAAAAACAAATTCAATTCATTCATTTAAATTTATCGGACCAGGATACGACTAGCGGGAACAGCCTAACTCAGGTAGCATCTTCTTGCTCTGAGTTCTCCACAATTTCTGAAAGCTTTCCAGCCACTCGTGATCAGGCTGGAAAACGAATCGCCTTCACTGGAAACGGCCATGGTGGCGTCTTGTTCCGGCTTAAGCTCTCGGATGCGTTAGTTCAGAAAGCACAGTTGTGCTCATCCGGAGAGGGAAAATGATGTAAGTCTCGCAGCCCTTGTACAGGCAAATAATTGGGCTTTAATAGCGTCCATCGTACCTTTTAATTTCTAGGTCCACAGGGAGTCGACGACTGGCAGACCTGTCTGGCGCTTCAGCCACAGCCACCCCGAAATCCTCCTCCGTTGCTCGCGCCCGGAAGATTCGAGCCTCCCCCCCCCCTCCCTTACCCGCCGTACGGTTTGGACTGAAGTTTGCGCCTTCTTCTTCAGAAGGTTGGCCACGGACTCCAGATCCTCATAACACTCCATACGGCAGCATCGCCCGCGACGCCGTCATCCCCGAGGTGCATCCTCCAGCCAAGCTCCTGAAACGCCTTGCTGTGCCCAGACTGCTACCTGTACAATTGTTAAAGAATTTGAGTAATGTCGAAAATTATTCAAGAATTGTTGTTACGAGCTCCATTTTTAATCTGCAGTTTAATAAAACTGTATCAACCACGCTTCCGAGCCTTTTCAAATCATGGAAACTGACAAACAAAACTGATAATTTGTTTCATTAGTATTTAATAATTCCTGGTAAATTGGCGAATCGATTGTACTCCTACTCGCTTAAGTAATTTATTATTGCTAATCAGTTATTAATTTTGTAACAACTTGAAACGAATTTCACGATGTTTTCAGCATTATCGCAAGAAGTTATGGCACAGAATAAGCAATTACCGTCCGCAATTAAGTAGTTATAACACGATGCACCGTAACTAACAAACTTTTTAAAGCCACAAAAAAAATAATAAACGACTATCGCTTATCACATTTTCACGCTTCAACTAAAATTTAGTCTAAAATTAGTTCTAAACAAGACGAACGAAGTTTGTTAGATATCAACAAGTACAACTAAGGAAACAAAGGCTTTCACAAAATTCAAAAAAATAATTTTGGTTTGCAATAAAATGGCAAGTGAAGAGAAATAAAGAAGGTATGGTGACAAATCCACATGGTAATAACTTTCATTTAAACTAAGAATGATAACACTCGATACAATAAATGTCACAGTCGAACTTAATAAGAAAAACGGTTTGTGCTTTAAATATATACGTAGATCGTAACTTGATAATATGTCAAACAACTATCTCACACGGTATAAACTGACCTAGTTGTTATAAACAGCAGTAATGCAATAGTTATGAGCGTCAGGTTCAACAACTTACCGTGACACGCTTGGCTGAGCCATACGGAGTATATGCGCTTTGACGGGCGGTAGGCTACAAAGAGATAATAAATACCTGCACAAGATAAACGACTAGTATTAAACATCAACAATACATTTATTCGAAGCAACGACTTTAATACACTGAAAGACATTAACAGTACCAGGTTCATAACTACAAAATGTACCCAGAATTCAAATTGTTAACATATAAATTATTGTAACGAATGGTATAGTAAAGTGTAGGGACAGTGCAAGTAAAGAGATCTGATTAAGAAAAGTAGTAAACACCATAATTAAAGTGAGATCGATCAGAAGTTCCAAAAACTGACATACATAATGCAATGGTCCGGTTCATGACACCTTAATGTTGAATCACCTGGGCATTTGACCATTATTCTGATAATAATAAAACTAAACTGTATTCCTTACAATGTATCAATTAGCTTAAGTTAAATCACTAAACAATGCTGCATTCCGAGAATTACAATCAATACTTTAAGTTCTACGATGAACCATATCCGCGATGAGCATGATTCAATAAACCATGCATTTTCCTCGTAATAGAAAGCGCGAGAGGAGATACGAGGTACGCGAAAAGCCGTAACAGTTGAAAAACCTGACCTCAAATAGCTACGGAACGTGCTCCAAAATCCTACAGGAACAGCAACGTGAAACTACTTCACAGACATTAAGACCCTAGTAGAAATATCTGAACGGGAACACAATATCACAAATGTGATGAACAGGGAAATATATCAGAAAAAAAAAGAAATAGGCATAAAAATAAATTCGACAGGAGCAAATTACATGGGAACTAATACCCGTTCAAAAACACTACTTTTCGCTTAACGTTAAAAAATCTTAATTATGAAACCAAATAGATTAAAACCCCTCATGCAATTAAACCCATATGAGTAAAGATAACATTGACGTGGCCGAAAGGCTGCACTTTGTTTTACCAAGGACTAGATTTTCGGCGTTTCAATAACCTAATAACATTCTATGTTTTTCAAAAAAAAAAATCTGTAAAGGACTTCCTTGCGAGTGGAAGTTTTAAAACTAAAAATGTTGAATGTGTTGGTTACAAAATGTGCCATTTTTCCAAAGGTACAAACCAAATTTTTCTCCTTTTCTTGCCAAGTACACATATAATCCGCATGCAAAATGTCGTCCTCCTCCAACAAATAGTTTTTGAGCTATACCGCCAACAGACAGACGGAGAGACGGACTGACGGAATTGAGAAAACCTGTTTTTCGTCATCTAGGGACCCTGAAGAAATCTCGGAAGGTAATTTTTTTATTATTACAGTACTTCCTTCGAATTTTGGAAGAAAGAAGTAAAAACACATCTTATAAGTACAGCTTGTCGTGTTGCTTACGTAAGTTTTTTTTTGTATTTGGATCTTACCTACTTAAACAGAAGTTCTTTAAAATATACGAACTTGGCAACAGATCAAGCAAATATCTCAATTTTCTATTAAACAATCTAATTTCCATTCGTTCTTTAAATATGTCAACAAAATATTCAACAGATTTTTTTATGTGGTACATTCGTTTTAAAACAAAATCAAACAAACTTAATACAAACAACACACTAGCAAGAATTGAAGTTCTAAACATTGTCGTCAAATTGACAGAACATCGGGACATTAACCAAGACTATTGTTGCTCTGATAGTAAAATTTGAGTAGTAACGAACATGCCAACTTTCAACTATATAATGACGCTGTAGGATTGATAAAAACAAAGCTTATTTCTTCATAAGAATATGTTAATGATATTCTCTAGAGTAGAACAGCAGCAGTGCCATGATTTGTAAGCTTTGTAAAGCGCAAGTTACGACTATTTCGAGGTATTCTATTTTTCTGTGTCTTTGTACCAATTGCAATATTCTTTCAAATTTATTCTCATTCTGCCCTCTACTGAACATTTACAATCCTAAAAAGATGTTACCTTCTATATAGTGCATTTATTTTAATGCGCAATGTCGTCTTGCCGTTTTCATGAGGATTTGAGTGTTACCTATTGGTTTCTAAGGATACACCAGGCCATCTGTAAATGTATTTATTTTAAAATGCAAAATATGAACATTAATTTTATTGAAAAATAAGCATGATCAATAACAACAAGGAATGTAACATGTAATAACACACATACTTACTGTAAACTAAATCTAAAGCCTTTATACCATTTGATCAATAAAATTCTTGTCTACTTAGAATACATTATTTTTTTACCTTCTCAGTAACGCTTCTATAAGTATTGCATTTTAAAATAAACGCATTTACACATGGTGTGGGCGTGACTTATCTTTAAAAACCAATAGATAACAATCTAACCCTCAAGAAGACGGCAAGACCACATTACCCCTTAAAATAAATTCATTTCATATCAATATCAACCTAAATTTGGGATAGATACGATATCTACAGACACTCAAAAATGAAAGTACACTAATGTGCAGTTAAACTAAACGAGACAGATATGCTAAAAACAGATAATGGAGAAGCTTTCAACGAATCCAGATTCGAAATGACTCAACAGGATATAGTTAAACAAAATCTGAAAAAAAACATGCGTAACTAAAAATTAAGGAAGAGGAAGCATTTTGAGGAAACAGCATAAAAGATAGTGATGGGCTTATTCGAATGAAAAATAACCGGTTATCCGGTTATTGAAATAACCTATGTAACTCGGTTTTCTTTCCAAGTATTTGAATGAAAAATAACCTCATGCTGATACGTACTACACTTTGAATATAAAACCTCTATTCAAAGGTACTACGTGCCATATCTCAAGCTATAAAACAATTTTTCAAACGGTCAAAATGGAAGACGGTACCTTGAGAATAAGGAAACGTTATTCGGAATAATTGATTAAAACTAGCAAGACATAATGTTAGAAACCTCACAAATAAAGAAAAAAAAGTATCCAACATTTAAATAGACAGAAAATAATTGTAAACATGCTGACGGAAGCGAAGAATCACACGGACTAAAGATTTAGGGAACAAACTACACATTGGTCTTTTTGTTGTAGGGGAGTGCAATAAGTCACCAACTTTATTTTCAAAATGTCGTCAATTAATATTCAACAGACTTCCAATGTCGTGTGTATATTTTCAACATGTTTTTGTTGGTATCCTTATAGAGAAACTCGTGTTGTATTTGCTTGCGTGTGTGTGTCACGTATTCATTGGCACCGATTGGACGCACTTCGTTTTCAATCGGCCCTGCAGCGTGTGTCATAATGCAACGATAAGCAAGTACGTGAGGCAGCGTTGTTTAGCCGAGCGGGTAAAAAGTTTGATTAACATTCAGATTGCGAATGGCCATGGTGCAGAGTCAAATCTTACGGACTGCTATTTTGCTATACGAATTTATGTAATTTTCGTTAACTTAGTCTTAATGAAAATATTTAAATTAATCAATCCGCAATTATTTAACATGTACTTACACGATATTGCAAGCACTAGAAAAAATATGATAAAACAAGGAATAAAAATCAGCTCCGCACTCAGCAGTCTTGTTATTTGCAAGATATGACAAAGACATGGAGAGGAAAATTTGTAAATTCCAACACATATGCTGCACAATACATATAGCACTTTATAAACATACAAGACCGGGAACAAAACAAAATTTTACAATGTGATGTATTAAAATATCCCGTTTTTATAAAAGTTTAGTATTTTTGAATCTTAGATGACGCTACCTTAAATTTTCAAAAGCAAAGATTTTTAAAATAGGAGTCATGTGGAGATAATGCTACAGGACAGATTACCTTTTAAAATGATAGATTACCACCTTAAAGAAAAATTAAATTTAGGGCGACCCAAAATGAGGTAGTAGAAGAACCGAAACATGCAAAAACCAGAAGTCGACGACGACAAAATCAACATTCAAAAATAATAGAAAACCCTATGTTCCAGAGATATACAGGTAAACAGAGAAAAGAAAGAGAAGTTAACGTTGAGTTTGGTACCCTCAAGACCATTTCAGACGGCCACATTTTAAATCGTCACAATCAACGGCATAATTTACAGAATTCAGTTTTGATTTACGATTAATATTTTTTAATGTTGTTTAAATAGATGCTATTTATACTTAAACTTCTTCGCCACTGTATTACAAATACCACGAAATGTCCCTGTCTAAAAATAAATAAAATAATCTATCACATTTTAACAAGCTTTTGGCTTTTCCGGTTCCCGAGATAAAATTACTCCTAACTTTAGCGTCGCTTCTTTAACGCAGCGGTAATTTCTAATTTAAACAAAGTTTACTCGCCAACAATTTTCGAGTTGGTATTAAGTAAGGCCATCCATTTTCCACAAGCAGTCAATCCATTCTTTATATTGAGTTTCGCTCAAGTTTTTCATCATAGCTAAGTGTTGCTAATTCCAACTTGGTTAATTTCCGCACCATTATTTAATTTTCAAATTGCAGGAATTTAATATCTTTGAAATTTAATATCGCCATTTAGATGCCTAATCGGATTGGAAATGTATTAATCGCATTTCGTTTAATTTACCGGGAATTTAACTTTGAAGGAATGTCTGTAACCTTGTCTGCAAGTTGCGACCGGCGGAAGAACGAAGAGTTTCTATCTTATTAGTCTGCTAAACTAATATAAATTTAATTTAGAAAAATAAATAGTCACAATGTATAAAAGAACACTTCGTAATATATATTTTAATATAATTAATTTAATATAAGGGTCCATAAAAATATAAAACTTTAAAATAATAACTAACAGGACAATGTAGCTAAGTGAAACATTCTTAGAACCACTGAAAATAAAATTAAGAATTAAAGAAACCCTTAAATTGGTATAAAAAGACCTGGAAATTTAGCTAAGCTTTCAGACATTCTAATATAATTTGTTAAGAGCAGCATGGCTTGAATCCAGCTTAAGATATTCAGGAGATTCATATCAACGTGACGACGGCTTGAAGTGGAAGTCGGCGAGGCGAATGAAGGACAAAGGAAGAGAAGTATATTAAAATAAATAAACAGGTGAAAGTGCGTTTTATTTCCTGAAAGAGTAATTGCCAACTTCCTAATTAAATAATCACCGTGACTGTGAATTAAGTGGATATTACTAGCGACCAATTGCCAGCGATCTCTGGATTTCGTTTAATTTCGCCATGTATTGATCTCCTTCTGGGCATTTCAGCAATAAACCGACGCGACGAAAGTTTCTCGTACTCGTAAACCTCAAAATGTCAATATTCTAATGTATTTTTACGAAATAGCTCCGAAATGAACTGATTTTTTTCAAATAATTGAAGCAACATATTAACAGTTATTAAGTCACCACGCATGCACGCCATCTGCTTAATAATAAACAAAAATAGAAGCATTTTCTTCTTCGCAAGGTTTTGCACAAAATTTTAATCTGTAATTCTTACTCCTATTAGTGCTTCTTTCAATGGTAAACCATATAGGGTGAATCTGAAAGTATTCGATTACAATTCGGCGAATAATTTGGGTCAAAGTGGCAGTGTGGGGTGTCGCATTGTCACGAAGGCATCGAACGTTTCATATCGACTGAGTTCGCCGCTTAGTTCTTCCTTGCTTTTACTAGAAATGAATAATGAGGATCACCAATAGTGGTATATTGGGTAAGAAAATCGATACACGTAACACCGTCTTTGCCTCAAAGAACATTTAGCACTTGGTGTTGGCGATCGCAAAACGATTTCAAACAAAAATTTTACTTTATTATAATAATAATAAGAAATATTCCTAATATTAACAAAAATGAGAAACGGAATTATAAAAACTATTATGTTCTCTACTAAATAAATGAAACAATGGAAATTAAAAAAATGGTTACATCTCCAGAAAAACAGGAAAGCACAAAGTCACTAAACACTGAGACATGCCATAGGATAACACTGCACTGTACCTAAAGAAAAGTTGAGTTTTAAGGAATGACTGTAAAGCCTTTGATCTTCGTTCAGGATAAAAAGATTTCGCAAGTCCACAGAAAAATGATGTTCAAAATTTACGTGTAATTTAAGATGCTGGACCATCTCCAGTGTGTTTACATCAGCAATGGTGGTTGGATGCCAGATTGTGTTACTATACGAGGACCACTAGATAAATTTCCACTCGTATACGGTGCGGTCTGATGTTGCTTCATCCGCAAAAGCATTGCGAAGTCGTTCGATGCACTGTTTTGGAGTGAGAGACGATTTAAAATCGTAAAAAATCATCGCGCAATAATCTCTTCGACTTAGTTCCATTTTTCATACAACTTACAACAGTTAAAAGCTTATCAAATACGAACCGTAAACAATTTTCTCAATTTGTCAACTTCACTTGTCTGCTGAAATATTGTTGCTTCATGGCACTCTTATAAAAAATGTGAAATCAATTTGTATGCCTACTTTGCGGAAATTTATATAGTGACCCTTGTATTCTAGGATTGGACGAACGTACGCTTTAAACAGTGTTAGAAATCGTTGAGGCGGCAGCTTTTCAAAGCTCTTTCTGAATATGTACATTTTTTTGGTTTGCTTCCTTGGTGATGTGATTTATGTGTTCGCTCCAAGTAAGATCATCTGATACGATTCCAAGATCGTTATAAGAAGTGACAGTACTCGGTATAATGTTATTTATGGAGCATTGCAGGTGAGAATTGTTCCTTCCAAAATGTATTACATTACATTTTGTTATGTTTAAAAGTATACACCAAATTTCGCATCAACGATAAACAGTGTTAGAAATCGTTGAGGCGGCAGCTTTTCAAAGCTCTTTCTGAATATGTACATTTTTTTGGTTTGCTTCCTTGGTGATGTGATTTATGTGTTCGCTCCAAGTAAGATCATCTGATACGATTCCAAGATCGTTATAAGAAGTGACAGTACTCGGTATAATGTTATTTATGGAGCATTGCAGGTGAGAATTGTTCCTTCCAAAATGTATTACATTACATTTTGTTATGTTTAAAAGTATACACCAAATTTCGCATCAACGATAAATGTTGTCAAGGACGGAGTATAAATTATCAGCCTCGGATAATCGATTGCCATATATTTTGGTATGGTTAGCGAACAACCATGTGATGATTTGATACCATGAATAAGATCGGCTGTAAAAATTACAAACAGCAGTTACCCGAGAACACTGCCCTGCGCTACACCAGATATTACGTCACATGTCAATGAAATGTTGGCGAACCCTTACCTTAAAAGATTTAAAAGAAGGCGTTGAAATTTTGTCAAAACTCTTTGAAAAGTCAAGGCAGATTACGTCTATTGGTAGGCCTTTATCAAGAGAATGCGTCCTATCGAGAAAAACCAGAAGATTAGTGGAAGTCGAGCGTCCGGGCATTATTCTGTTAGAAGTCAGAAATGGAATTAGATGGTTCACAATTAGCCTTTCTAGAATTTTAGAGCATACAGAAACAAGACTAGTTGGCGTAAAGTTATTTGCATCGAGTTTATTACCCTTTTGAAAATCGGAGTGTGATTGCTAGCTGCCAATCCGAAGGGAGTACTCCATCAATAAGAGATCGGTTATATATCAGGGTTAATGACTTGCAAATGAAATTGGCTTATTCTTTAAGAAGAAAAGTTAATATGCTGTCCGAAGCAGGGGAAGATTTTGTACACAATGATAAAAGTTCTTTCATAACAAGCTCTTCACTAACGGTTATTTCGGAGTTCCTATTTTGTTGGCGATGATCAGGAGTACCAGGTTTTTTGTTTAAGAAACAAAGACAAAAACTGGGAGCAAGAACATTTGCTGAGCCATTTTCTGAATCACAAATGAGACTATTAGCGCCACGTGCTGTTGGAATGGAAACGGTTGAAGAAATCTTAGAGTCAAAGTTGCTTTGATAATGGAAGCTGCAATATCTTGCGAAACGTTAGTCTATATGGGTGCACAAACAGCAACAAGGACAAATGTGCCCACGTATCCTTGTTCTGAAGGTACTTTAATAACACGGACCAAATCATGGGTGGCTTGTAAGAGTTCACGAGTCACCAAAGAACATAACCGTTACACAAACCCTTGTTTGAGTTCACAAGGTGTTAGGCACATTTAATCCAACAAATGCTAGTTGTTTATCTACAAAGACGAAGCGATATAAGCCGAAATGTATAATCGTCTTAGAACTAATCTGATCTGCTGATTTGTAGAGACCATACTTGATGACATCAACGAATGAAATTTGCGAAGATGAGTTGGAGTAGTCATTTCTAATGTTTTCTGAGCCTGTGGGCAGGTGAGATAAATGAACAGAAACCAGTCAAGAAGGATAAAGATGTTGTATAATTCCAAATAAAGATTAACAATTGTCCAGATTTTTTTTCTAATTCTAATTTACAATCTGCCTCGTAGAGACATTTAGCAAATGGTATAACTGTATATATAATAATAATAACAAATATAACAAGTAACTCATGCTGGAAACAAACTAATGAATATTTCCACTAATAAAACTGAAGTTATGTTATTTTAAGTTAGTTACAATAATAACACTACACAACAGTACACTATTACACGAGATTATAGACACAAAATTAAGATCATACGTCGTCTGATGAATGCGTTCACAATGTAGAGCCAGACTAGTGCAGCAAATGATTTTTTGAGAAGAGTGGGTTCAAAGGCGATGTTTGATTTTAAGAATCGAAGGTATTTATGGTCACGACAACGAGAAAGAAAGTATTTCCCTTAGTAGAAGCGATTCTTATTTTTAGCAAACTAAAAAAAGAACCTCCAATAAGTTTCAAAATTCTGTCTTGAGAACTATGAAAAATGTTCAAAGTACTGGAAAACCGCAACTTACGCGAAGAAACTCGAGTTAATGTTATTGCTGGGAAGGTTAATCCCCCTAAAAGAGCCACCACAATTAATAAAACACTTTGTTTCATAATAGTAATTTACAATACAAGTGCGTAAAGCTAGTATTTAGTCCCAGTGGGGCAGAGTTAAAACGCGAGTGAGCAAGCGTTTTAAGTCCCGCAAGTGACTAAAGATGCTTTACCTATGTGTATCGTACAGTATTTTATCTACTATAGAATCTAGAAAGCACGGTAAATATTAAAAAATATATATTTAAATGTAAATTGGGATTACTAGCAACCGGTCGTAATTTAATGTTGTTAAAAATTTTTAAACACGTTGTTACTGACGACGTGACTAATGAAATCATTTTAAACACGTTGCTACTGACGACGTAAACTAATAAACACATGTTATTAAACAGTCATTTTACAAATTTAAAACTGCGAAGTAAAAGCCAAGGGTACACATTGTCGTAGATAAAATAGTGTTATGATATTGGTACAGAGGTAACAAAATCAGATTAATAGCATTAAAAGATTATAGTAATTACAAATTATAAAGATTAATTTAGATGTGCATTGGATATTAAAATTATTAGTTTGCATTTTGTAAAGAAAGAAAATAGAATTTATAATTTAATAAAATGAAGCTTATTGAGAAGCAGAAGGACTCTAACTTAATTTAATATCTAAAATGAAACTGGAAATTGATGACCAATACTTTTTGAAGATAGACTATTGAACATAGTGGGTGTTAATCAAATAATAAAGATTTTATAGTGTGTTGGATTGAAAAATAAGCGAGATCGTTAAGGACTTTGTTTTTATTGATATATAAAATTTTGAAACGAAAAGATGTAACCGATTTATGTAATAAGAAATTAATAAATAAACCCTTTTTAAAAGGTTTAAATATGTTTGGTGTATAAAAGAGTTTCAGTTAAAGATAGAATTCGCGTGGTGTACAAGAAATAACTTGATGTTGATACTCCACCTTCCCCGTACGCTTTATTTGAACACTTTCTGTAGCAGTTGTTAAAAATAATTCTGTGATTAATTTGATATCATCTGAATCTAGAAAGAATAATCTTTCCACTAGTTTAAGAATCAGTGAGATATATTCAAAAATGAACTTGTAAATGCCATGTAAGCATAAAATTCATTAATTTTCAGTAATTAAAAAATTCTGGGGGAGGGATTCGATCTACATCATCCGCGGATGCAATTGTAACCGCATCGATAGGATATACTGCTCCATGCAGGCTCGCTTGAATGTGTTCGAAGCCCGGCTGTATTTAAGAGAACGGTGTTATTGTTGAAACGTTTTGAATTTTTTCCGACCTTATCTTGTATCTGTTGGGTCTCATTTTCGTCAAGTGTAAAGCCTGACCTATGTTCAAATTATTACTTTTATCTATTTTCCACTTAAAGCAAAAATAAACAAAACTTAAATTTTTTAAAGTAATCACCCTGTATATATTTGTCCGAAATTTTCTAGGTTTCATGCCAGGTAGATATATAATCTGCAGGCAAAATATCGTCATCCTGCCAAAAATAGTTTTTGAGTTATACCGCCCACATACAGACAGACAGGCAGACAGAATTGAGAAAACCTGTTTTTTGTCATCTAGCGACCCTGAAACGTGAAGATCTGAAGAAATCTCGGAAGGTAATTTTTTCGCTATTACAATACTTCCCTCGTCTAGACGAGGGAAATAAAAAGAATGGAGATTTGCGCTGATCTCGTAAACACTTTCGAAAAACGAGGACCATCTTTTATTGATAATGTTGTGACTGTGGATGAAACATCTTTTACATTGGTCCTTCGAGCCAACAACTCCCCGATCACGAAGAAGCCGGAATTTGTAAAAGACCTTGGTCCTACAAGCCAACTACTCCCCGGACAAGAGGAAACTGGATTTTTTTGGGTAAAAATCCTCAAGCCAACCAATTGGAGGCTGAAAAGAAGTTAGTGCATCAATCAAGAGTCCTGGACACGCGGAACAGATTCGAAACTCTGGGCAAGTAAGCAACTGGACCGGATCTGCCATATCCGTAGGAAAAGTTTGGAGGACTCGCAACAAGATTGGTATGTACTCTTCTGTGTAAAGATTAGGAAGAAGTTCAAATTGAGCGGTCGCCAAGGAGAAAACGTCCTACGACTCAATCAAAGGAATTCCGCCACAGGAAAAGGCGAGAATTAGTGCATTAGTCCTGCTAATAACTTCCAAGGGCTTCCGCAGTGCAGCGAGAAGAATCTTCAGCGGCAATCAACCCGCTAAGAACTTGGAAAGTACGTAAAGTGGTAAGCGAGTGGAGTAATATAAAAAAATCATAAATAAAGAAGCCTATGAAGCCCTTGAATCTCGGAAAGCATCCCACAATAAGAAAATGGCTATATGGACCGAACACATGAAGATGGCAGTCCGAAATAACAAAAAGCTTATCTAAAATGATTCTCCACAAAAAAAGAAGAGAAAGAAGAATATATTCAGCAAAAGAAATAAGAAAGAAGATAGTCAAAGAAAATCAAAATATCAAATGGGATGCTTTTATATCAAATAGAAAGCGACATACATGGACGACAAAATGTAGCCTACAAGATAATTAAATATTTAAAGAGAGAAGAAAAATATATAGCAAGTATAGCAACAATAGATTATACAGCATGGGTAGAAGAGTTTCAGGAACCATGGACAAAAGAAGAAAATGTTAAAGAAGAACATGTAGAAAGCGAAGCAGAAGAGACATATATGCTAGAAATTTCCGAAGTAGATTTTTTTAAATAAAAGCAAAAAACAGAAAAGCAGCCGCTAATGATTACCTTGCTACTGAACTCATTAAATATGCTTGTCACAGTGTGAAAGTATGTTTACTAAGATTGTGTAATATGTGCTGAACTTATAAAGTTACATCTAAAGAATGAAGACTGGTGATTGTTATACCTATTTTCAAAAAGGGACAAAGAAATATATGCGATAACTATAGGCATAAATCTGCTCAAAATAACATACAATATTTGGAAACCCAATTCGGCCGCTTTTGAAGTTGCTGCAACGCAAGTATGGAATGAGGCGTTGTCATGCTGCAGCAGGACACCGTGGCTAATCATTCCCCTGCGTTTCAGTTTAATATTTTCCCTCAATTTACATAAAAGAGACGCATAATAGTCTCTAGTAATCGTATATCCTTTTTTTTTTAATCTATGGGTATTACACCTCTTGAATCCCAAAAAACTGAAAGCATCATTTTCCCGGCCGATGGCTTGACTCGAAACTTTTTTGGGGGCGGCTAATTACTGTGCTGCCACTGCATGCTGGATTGTTTTTTCTCAGAATCAAAGTAATGAACCCAGCTTTCGTCCATTGTAACGACTTTGTCAAAAAAATTATCAGGGTCAGCTTCAGAATAATTTAAAAGTTGACGACAAATGTCGACTCGATCCTGCTTTTGAAAAGGTGTCAGCATGCGTGGCACCCACCTGGCAGATACCTTATTCAGGTGTAACTGATCGTGTAAAATAGATCTTACCGACCAATCGCTAATCTTTGTACTTCTTACTATCTCATCCACCGTAATTCTTCTGTCCTCCATAACTAATTTTTCCACTTTTGCCACCATTTCTTCATTTTGTGCAGTTGCAGGGCGCCCACTTCTTTCATCGTCTTCTAAGCTTATTCTATCATGGTTAAATTCTATTGCCCAACGTCTAACTGTAGATTCTGAAGGTGCAGACTCCCCGTATATATTTCTTAAACGTTCCGAAATTTCCGTGAAGTGAATTCCCTCTTTTGTGAGAAATTTTATTACAGCGCGGTACTCGATTTTTTCCATTTTCGATTACCCTGTTATATTCTGTTTTATGAATCAGAAGTTAATAAACGAAACTTTATGAAATTTGCAGCCACAACTACCAAAATTTTGACAATTATGATAATCAAAAAATTTTGTTTTTTTCCATGGCCTAATGAGATCGGCAGAACTTTTCTCGGTCCCCTCGTATAACCGGAGAACACATATACTATTCGTTGACTTTATAAAGACTTTCGATGTAGTGATAATAGGAAAACTTTGGACAATATTGAAAAAAACTAAAATATTTATATCTGGGAATGAAAAGGAAACACCTAAATTAAATATGTGGCAGGCGTTTCGCATTATCTAATCATTTTGGAAAACGCCGGCATTTTAAACAAACATTGAACATTATGCAAAGTGGCGGCTGATTTTCAGTCATGTTGCAAAATAATAATAATACTATTTTATTTCCATTAGAACACTACATGTATCGGAAACGTCAACAGATTAAACTAAAGAAACACTACAAAAAGAAGTGGCAAGTAACAAAGATGTTAAACTAAGTTAAACTAAGCTATGCTGGAGAAATACTTCAACAGAATAAAAAGTAATGCCTAACAACAAACTTTTTAGTCTCTTTTTAAAGAGATTGAATGATTCAATGATTTTAATATTATCAGTAACATGATTGTATAACTTAATTGGCAATACATATGAACTATTTACACTAAGAGCAAGAGCATGCTTGGGGAAAATCAGTACATTACCATAGCGTAAGTTATAATTACTGTTATCACTAGTTTTTTTAAGTTTGACAAGTTATTTTTAATATACACCACGGATTTTTAATGAATGCCTTGCTGCTATTAGGCAAAATGAACAAATACGTAAATATTCAATATGACTAAATGTGTAGGCAATTGGTAAATTTATGAAACAATAAAAATATATTGGGGGTTTTATTTGGACAAAATATCAATCACTAACACTATAAATAGTACAAAGTAAAAAGATCTTCAAAAACTTGTAAACTAAAAAATATATTCTTAAATAATACAAATACAAAGTAAGAATACCTTCTAAAATAAACAAATACATTTTAAATTACAGTACAAAGATACAAGTCTTGAGTTATCTTCTTAGCACCCGTTGAACTTCTTGAGGGCACGACAATTGATACAACCGTGGATACAACAGTTAGATCAGCATTCTTGTTGGAAAAAAAATAACTGTAGTCAAACAATCTTGCACACAAAGAATGTATGTAATAACATAACTATTCATTGATGCAAGTTGAGCTTTTATGGCATTAAGTCTCTTTGATCCTCGCAAACTCACAGATTTTAAATAAGCAGAACGTGTATGCATTTTTCAACAAAATCTGAAATTGTTACATAATGACGGTTATCAAATTATTGCTAAGATTTAGTATCTTAACAGAAGAGAACACAATGGAAACAAATACAAACAACGAAACTCAGAAAAGGGAACCAAAACCACCACCAGTTTTTGTTGATGGAGTGGAAAATATAAAACCATTAATCGAAGAATTAAATAAAATAGCTGCTGAAAAATATCACTACAAATCACTAAGCAACAAACAAGTGAAAATCGAATCCAAAGATAGTCAGGCATATACTAGTATAATTATAATGTTAAAAGACAAAAATACACAATTCCACACATATAAAGCCAAACAAGACAAAAATTTTAGAGTAGTATTAAAAAATGTACTCTACTCTACAGATACTGAAGAAATAAAGAAAAACATACAACAATTAGGGCATGAGGTAACAAATGTATGGAACATCAAACAGCAACGCACTAATATACGTCTACCTATGTTCTTTGTCGACCTTAAACAAAAGGATAATAACAAGGACATCTATAAAGTGAAACTACTAATGAATAGCTGTGTTACTTTCGAACCCCCTCATGCAAAACGAAGTATACCGCAATGTATCAGATGTCAACAGTATGGACACACAAAGAACTTTTGCCACAAAAATCCGCGATGCGTAAAATGCATAGGCCATCATTTGACGTCAGATTGTCCCAGAACAGACAAAAATAAAGATGTTCAATGTGTTAATTGTAAAGAAAATTACCCTGCTAATTACAAGGGCTGTATTGTACACAAACAGCTGCAACAAAAGCTATATCCAACATTGAAAAATGAAGCAGGACCTTCAGGACTTCTCAGAGGACAATATGTTCAGCCTAATATGACATATGCCCAAAATGCGCAACTAAACTCGTGCCAAACTAATGCCACCAATCAGATATCATAAATGCCAGGAAGCCCACCGAACAGTGATATATCCGAACTGAAGAATATGATGAGAGAACTCATTACCCAAATGGGTACAATGATAAATCTTATCACCACGCTAGTAACCAAAATGACGTAATGGCTCAGTTACTTAAAGTAGGTGTATGGAACGCCAACGGCTTGTGTCAACATGTACAGGAGGTTAACTTATTTATTAAAAGCCACAATCTAGATATAATATTAGTGTCAGAGACGCATTTCACTCAACACAGCTATATCCGAATCGCAGGATTTCGCATATATTACACTAGACACCCTGATGGCACCGCACACGGTGGTACCGCAATCATAATACGAGACGGCATAAAACATCACGAACTCGAAGGTTACTGCAAAGAACATCTACAAGTAACATCGATAGCTATATATAGAAGATCATTTGGGAATACTAAATATATCGGCCATTTACTGTCCGCCAAAATATAACAACAAGAAAGATGACTATGATCACTACTTTAAAACTTTGGGAAATAAATTTATAACTGCTGAGGACTGGAATGCAAAACATCTGCATTGGGGCTCGCGTATAACCTTAACTAAAGGTAGAGAATTACTTGCAGCGCTTAAAGCGAATAATCTAGCTGCTATATCTTCTGCTGAACCCACCTATTGGCCAACCGACAGGAGAAAACTTCCAGATTTGTTAGATTTCGGAATAGTAAAAGGCATTAACACCAGGCAAATAAAAGTAGAGTCTTGTTTCGATCTCTCGTATGACCACTCACCAATTATAATTAAACTCCACTCTCACATATTAGAAAAACAGAAACAACCAACGCTTTATAGTAGATACACGAATTGGGAATCATACAGAAGGACTATAGATAAACAAATTAAACTGAATGTTCCATTAAAAACACCCGCAGAACTAGATGCTGCAATAATCGAATTCACTGAGACAATACAAAGAGCGGCCTGGTCAGAGACACCGGATCATAACAGTACAACTGTTAACGAAAAATGTCCGTTAATAATTAAAGAAAAAATACAAGAAAGACGTAAACTAAGAAAAAGATGGCAAATCACTAGAAGCGAGACCGATAGGAAAAATTTTAACAATGCAGCCAAAGAACTTAAACAATTATTAAAACAAATTAAAAATAATGACATTCAAGAATATTTAAGCAACTTAACCGCTACAGCTGCCACGGACTATTCGCTTTGGAAACCAACTAAAAAATTGAAAAGGCCTCAAATATCATATCCACCAATAAAAGATCAGGATGGTAACTGATCTAGAAGCAATAAAGAAAAGGCTGCAACGTTTGCAAATCATTTGACAAAAGTTTTTGAACCACACAATCTCAATGCACCAGACCACCAAATCCAGGAATTCCTCAATGCACCTTATCAAATGGAACCACCAATACAAAACATCACTCTCGCTGAAGTTACAAACACCATTAGCCGGCACATCAACCCCAAGAAAGCTCCAGGGTATGACCTGATCAATGGAAAAGTGCTACAGGAACTCCCTCCCAAAGGATATAAAGCCATACAATACCTCTTCAACGCAATTTTAAGAATTGGCTATTTTCCTAGCCCCTGGAAAATAGTACAAGTTATACTACTATTAAAACCTGGAAAAAAAACCAAATGACACAGCATTCTACCGCCCCAGAAGCTTGTTGACCATTCTTTCTAAGATGTTTGAGAAAATCTTCTAAAATCGATCTTGGATAACAACGAACTAATTCCCGATCCTCAGTTCGGCTTTCGAAGCCAACACGGAACCATCGAACAAGTCCACCGAATAATAAATATAATTCATAAAGCCTTTGAAGCGAAAATGTACTGCTCAGCAGCATTCTTGGACATCAGCCAGGCTTTTGATAAAGTCTGGCATGAAGATCTCTGCTCTACCTCCTGTACACGGCTGATTTTCCAACCACCAACACCACTACAGTTGCCACATATGCAGATGATACTGCTATACTCGCCGTAGATCAAGATCCAATAGTTGCATCACAGCACCTTGAGGAATACTTAAACATACTCCAAACTTGGCTTATGAAATGAAAAATTAAAGCCAATGAATTAAAATCAATACATGTCACCTACACATTAAATCGAAACACCTGGCCACCGGTTACGTTAAATGGTCAACAACTTACACAAGCAGACGACACCAAATATCTTGGACTCCATATAGACCGACGTTTAACTTTAATTTTTGTATAACTACTATTTTCATTCTGTATCGTTGTCTGATGAAGTTATTTTAAGATAATGAAACGTTACATTAAACATAATTGATGCTGATTATAATCAGCATGGAAGAATTTTGGCTGTGTTAATCAACCTTCGCGTTTTTCCCATTACTTCCAAAAGATGCTTAGCGGTCAGCTTTTTCGCAGTGGAAGGGAAGAATGGTTAAGTGTATCATTGCTTAAGGAAAGTTCTTGGTTCATATTTAGAATAAAGTTCTTCAAAACCGCAATAAATTCAGCTTGACCTAACCTATGTATACATATAGCGCATGTCTAAAGATGTATTGCTTTCGAGTTATGTCGAACTAGTGTTTTTAAATAACATGGTTTTAAAGCTTTTTTCCATTATCCAAGATTATTTGTAGAATACGTAACACTACCTTCGAGAATATTGACATTTCATAATATGTACAGGGTCCGGCAACGACGCGGGGGTGGAAGATATATCTAAAACTATGAGAGTTACATGAATATTGTGTATATAAAAGTTGTAGGTACTGTTACGGATCATAGTTGCCAGAGACATATTGTATAGGCAACGATCCTAAAACAAAAGTTCATTGAGTTTATTATATTTGATCCATGAAACAACACGAGCGTTTTATTCCAAGTATAATTAAGCGTAATTATATAACGAGAAGCAGCCCCCAAAAGCCCCAAATCGTTATAATGGTGACCCCGAACGTGTGATGAACATCATACCTCCCCGCCTCTGAAGCAACCGGCTCCTGTGTCAACTACCTCAGCTACAACCGAGTTTTAGAAGCCGTTTACTCCAGCCTGCACACTGCAACTTCCTGGAGACAATCCAAAAGCTAAGTGTTATTACACGCAAATACGCAAAATTAATCGTAAGCACCGGTCGCTTGACCGGGAGGACACATGCAATAGACCTAGCACACTTCTGCAGTTACAAACTTAGTTATGTTTTTTAAAGTTTGTCAACACAAATAACTACATGTCACTGGAAGACCTTACCGAGACAGTCAGTTTTATTCGGCTGATCCCGCCTACTTTTTAGATAAACAAAGCTTCCACGCTTTCATGTGTTTATTTGTTTGTTGCTTCTTATTTTTTTTACTTTTTTATGCATGCTTGCCTTTCTTCTATCTTTTCCAGATTTCATCTCGGAAGTAGAAGGAGACGCTCGATCAACGACCCAGACTCGTGTGACCAGTGGCAGTGCATGTGTAGTGTTGTGTTATTGTTTATTGTTCCAGGAGGTTTTGTAGCTAAATATAATCCTGTTACTGTGGTTCAGGGTTATATTAGTTTTCCTACCTGGCCTCCCTCCCTCCTTTTCTCTTTTTTGGGGGGGAGTAATGTTACGGATCATAGTTTCCAGAGACATATTGTATAGGCAACGATCCTAAAACAAAAGTTTATTGAGTTTATTATATTTGGTTCATGAAACAACAAGTGCGTTTTATTCCAAGTATAATTAAGCGTAATTATATAACGAGAAGCAGCCCCCAAAGGCCCCAAATCGTTATAGCACTAAGGTGGTGCACATTGTTAAAACAATTGAATGAAGCAAAACGTTATCAAAAAATTATGATTTCGTGAACTACCTTTCAAGTGTTAAATGGTGGATCTGGGCAATAATGCTATACAGGGTGCTCAATATTTGCAAATTTAATCATTTCTATTGTTTTTCAAATGGAATGCCCTGTATATTTTTGTATTTTTGAAGAGTCCTTTTAATTAGTTTTCTTTTGATATCTCACTTCATACCTCTTAATTCAACTTTTTCAGATATGCGTGTTTGATTATAAAAAAAACAAATTATGTCCCTTAAGCTGTTTTATTTAAAGGGGTGACAAACAAACGCCGCTAAAATAATGATTTAAACACTTGATCCTCCAAAAATTAAAACGCAAAACCAGGTTTAAAAAATATAAATGCAGTCAGTGTTGATACAAGAAATAATAAACACGAAAAAACGATAAATGCAGGAATAAATTAATTTCAAGGTCAAATAAAAGAAGATAAAAAAAACAAACGCCAATACCTTCACCAAAATCCTATACGTAATTACATTCAAGGTACAAATAGTTCTCTTTTCCGGATCTGAGTATTAAAGCTATACAGAGAACTCATAATCAGCAAATATAATCATTTCGATTTATTTAAATGGAACACCCTGTATATGCCTGTATTTTTTAAAAGTACTTCTAATAAGCTTTTTTCTGACATTTCATTTTCTATTCCTAAAATCAATCGCTTTTCAGATTTAATTTTTTTCTGCTTTTTTTCGTGTTCCGCTTTTATAATTTCTAGTTTTGAGTAGTGGCTGGATTTTTGTTTCCTAAAATTGGTTTTACCAAATGTTTAAATCATTATTTTAATGAAGTTTGTTTGTTATACCTTCAAATAAAACATCTTAAGGAGCTTAATTTTTTTTAAGTTCAAACATGAAAAACAGTTGAATTTAGAGGTATAAAGTGACATATCAAAAGACAGTTCATTAAAAGGGCTTTTCAAAAATACAAAAATATACAGGGCGTTCCATTTGAAAACAATTCGAAATTATTAAATTTTCAAATATTGAGCACCCTGTTTAGCATTAATGCCCAGATCCACCATTTTACACTTGAAAGGTAGTTCACGAAATCATAATTTTTTGATAACGTTTTGCTCCATTCAATTGTTTTCTGTTGCTTACAGCAGCCGCCTGAAGTTCAGCATTGTTACTTCCTTTTACAATAAAGGAAGTATTAGATTCACCCCAAAAATTCGAAATTGAGCTTGCGACAGCAAGCTTTTAAAGAAAATCGCATAACCGGAAGTAGGTGTTTACTCTTGTGATTTTTCAGTTTTTTTCGATTTTTTCAAAAACGGCTCTAACGATTTTTTTTAAACTTTACATTTTTATTACATTTTTAATGTGTATTGATGTGAGATAGGTGATTTTCCAGTTGAATACTTCTAAAATGGGTTTCATTTGTTTTTTTTCTATTTTTTTTATTAACTCCTAATTTAAATAGAACACTCAGTATATTATTACATTTTTGAATTCAGCTTAAAATTCTAGAGAAAATTTGTCTCTTGAACTAACACTCTATTTTGTACCGTTTTTGTAAAATTTGTAAATTTTGAAAATTTTTGACAAATGCTTAAAAATTTAAAATCAAATTTTTCGCTAATTATAAGATCACTGTAAAAGGAAGTTGTGTGCGTGTATCACAACAGATTTTTTTGAATAAAATCGTTAATATCTTCAAAACAGTTGACATTAGGCCCATACAACTTCATATAAAAATGATGAATATTTCAATGCAAAACTTTTAAGCTACCCAAATATAGGGCATTCCATTCGCCACACTTTTTTGAGGTACCCTGTATAATCAAAAATATTTTAGCAATGCGCACCACCTTCTTACCTACAACTTTTATATACACAATATTCATGTAACTCCCATAGTTTTAGATATATCTTCCACCTTCGCGTCGTTGCCGGACCCTGTATATTATTTAGGGGCACAAAAGTTTTTATTTCGAAATAAATTCAGCTAGATCATATCCCATAGTTTAGCTTCTATAAAGGCTTCCCTTGCAAAGAGCTTTGCCCCCGGCATGACTAACACGTTGAGTTACCGTGCTTTTTTGCTTTTTCCTCCTGATGAAGCCCCTTACGAAAGTGGGCGGATCGTTGAGTTCTTTGATCTCAAGAATGACACGGTCCAATCCCGGAAATCGTTTTTTACTTAATGACAAATGACAAAGACTTTTTAATCATTTTATTCACCTTTTGCAGCTTCTTACTATTTACACACCGTCGGGGTATATTAGGACGTATGAAGATACGAGTAAATTGTGATAAGATTTTGTCGTCTTCAATGCAGGTTTTATTAGATGACAATTTGCCTTTCGTTTTGATAAACCCATTTTCTATTGTATTAATTTACATATCCTAAAATAAACAAAAATGGAAGCAAATCTTTTAATGAAAGTGGATAATAGCTCCATAATTGAAGCTTCAGAGCTGTTATTTGGCAATTTAGCAAAACGTTAGTGCAAGATAGCCATAGAGGCTGGGGTGTATTAACTATTGTTTCTCAAATTCCGGCTTTCCTGTTTCTCAGCGGCAAAATGTACGTTAGCAACTATCAGAACGGAGTAAACTTAGAGAATGAAGGAGACGCTGACAATGAGAATTGGAAGTGCGATAAGCGTGGCTACTAAATGGGCAATAACGTCGATCCCGAACACACCGACTAACAAACTTACGGTTTGGTTGTAAGCTATGCCACCCATAAATCTTATTGGATTTCTGCCGATTGGTTTATAGTATTTCACAGGGCGTGCTAAGTCGTCACGTAATAAGAAATTTAGTGTGCACTTAAAAATGTTACGATTTGCAGTGACAAAGGTAGATTTTCAGAGCTGCAGCAATGACAAGCTAAGTACCTACCCGGCTATTTTTTCCCACTTAGTGAATCCAATTTGCTTCTACATACAAGCCGTGTTTGTGATCAAACGGCGAAATGAAACAAATTTTGTGTTCAAAAACCGTTTTCTTTGGCATTTTCCCAAGCGTCGCTGTAATTACGGATTTATTGATTTAGCAAACTGCTAACGCAACGCACAACACAAAAAAATGATGCTACAGAAGAAGGATATCGAAGTTGTTTCCAAGCTGAAAAATTGCTTTTTACTGATCAACTTCCAAATTGACATGATTAGTAATAACTGATAAAATCGGCGTTAGGTTTATGTTTGACAACTTTTAAGACAATCAGCAAACAAAATTTCAATGTCGTAAGACAGAACGAGAGCTTTACTAAGTCAGTAATAAACGTTTTCACAAAATTCTACGTACTGCATTTAGGTTAAAAGATAACAATGTTAATTCAAATTTAATTACTATACAATTTATCGAACCCCTTTCTAGCTAATAACAACAAATTAATGGGATTAGCACATCGATTTATAACTTGGAATGGTAAATTCCCTGCCGAAAACCGATTTTAAATTAAAACTGGATATGAATTATTGTTAGCAATCGGTTAGTCATTTGGTAGACACTGAGAGTTATATTTTTGAAGCAAATATATTGATTTAATATACACTGAACACTATTTTTTTAAGTTTTCTGAATACATTGTGTGTGCTGAAACACTCATTTTATTCTTATGTAAGTTGATTTATTTTCTTTAAATTATAACAGTAACGCTAAACGTACTATAACACACAAAAAATGCAAAACCTGTATTTATTGAAAATTAGAACAAAAACATCAAGTTTACTGTGAAACATTTAACAAGTTAATATAAAATAAAAGCGGTTTATAAGGAACTGCCCTCGCAAAAGCGCACTACATATATGAGTCAAAATATCTAAACCTTCCTAATAATACTGAAACAATAAAAGAAAACACTTGGTAATGCGAATTATATAATAATAATAAATAGCTTTATTTTCTCGGATACAAAAAGACGAAGTTCAACTAATGTTGTTCTTCCACTTCTTCTTCTTCTAGTCCATCTCCTCACGGAGGTTGGATATCATCATCGCTACACGGACTTTATTCCACTTAACCTAACCTAATGTCTAGGTAGAAACGTTAATGTAATGTTCTTCTACCAGATATACTACCTCAGTTGAAGTTACTTGAAATTTCGTGTCCAAGAGCATAGTAAACCACTGCATTATTTCATTATAATTAAAATTATTCACATACAATTCCACTGCTGTCACTGGAATTTTGAAATATCAGTTTGCAAATAAAAAAAGATGGAACTGATGGGCTTCGAACTCGGCGATTTCAGTATCTGAGAACACCCTGGGCGGACCCAATCACTAGTCCCTTTGGGTCACTACAGCCTGCCTCGTGGGTTCCACTTGCGCCAAGGAAAAGAACCTGACCTACAGTGTCCGCCAAAAAGTCGGCATAATATGGAAAAAAATTATTTTTGATTTTTCAAAAAAACTTTTTACGTCAATAATTTGTGCTTGTCTAAAAACTTATGTATCCTCTATCATATATACCTAGTGATTTTGACTTATTTAGAAAATGGAGTTTTTCGAAATTGCTAAAATCCAAAAAGTGCTATTTTTCGTAAATTAAGAAAGATTTCAATGAGATTTTTTTAGAGTATGTTATTTTTCGCTAACTGAACAACTTGAAGGCCAGAAAACCCCCAATATTTTTTAACTTTAGCTAAAAATTAATTTTTCAGTTTTTTAAATATTTTTAAAAATTTCACATACTAAGACTTAATATTAAAATTCAATTTTTTTATGCGAAGGCTTGAAAAATTTATAATTGGAAAAAATAATTTTTTATTATTTGCCGAAAAATAGTATGTTTGCATAATTTTAACTTTTTTTATGCAAGGCACTTTTTAGGAGATATATTTCTGAATTCTAATTAATATGTATTTGAATGGCTTCTAGAAACTCTAATCCAGCCCTGTTAATGAATTACGGTTACAAAAATCCTGTAAATATTCTTTTACATTTGTCTAAATGTAGAGATTTTTTAGAACATGTAAATTGGATAAAGAAAAATCTCCTCATTTAGACAACTGTAAAAGAACATTTACAGGATTTTTGTAACAGTAATTCATTAACAGGGCTGGATTAGAGTTTATAGAAGCCATTCAAATAGATTTTAATTAGAATTCAAAAATATATATCCTAAGAAGCGCCTTGCATAAAAAACGTAAAAATTATGCAACTACTTTTCGGTAATAATAAAAAATCTAAAGAAGTAATTAACATTTTATATTATTTTCCCAATTACAAATCTTTAAAGTGTTCACATAAAAAAATTGAACTTTAATATTACGTCTTACTATCTGAAATTTTGAAAAATATTCAAAAAACTGAAAAATTAATTTTTAGCTAACGTTAAAAAAATTAGGAGTTTTCTGGCCGTGAGATTGTTCAGTTAGCTAAAAATAACACACTCTTAAGAGAATCTCATTGAAATCTTACTTAGTTTCTGGAAAATAGCACTCTTTGGATTTTGACAATTTCGAAAAACTCCATTTCTAAATAAATAAATATCACTCGGTATATATGATAGAAGCTAAATAGGTTTTTAGACAAGCAAAAATTATTGACGTAAAGTTTTTTTTGAAAAATCAAAAATAATTTTTTTTCCATATTATTGCCGACTTTTTGGCGGACACTGTATATGCAGAATATCACTTTTATCTATTCCTCAGTTAAAGCAAAAATAAACAACATTTATGTCTTTAAGAGGCTCACCCTGTATATATTTGAGCAAAATTATATTCAGTTTTGAGCCTGGTAGACATACAATCCGCATGCAAAATATCGTCTTTCTCTAACAAATACTTTTTGAGCTATACCGTGAACAGACGAACAGACAGACAGATGGACAGACAGATGAAATTGAGAACAAACATATTTTTCGTAATTTAAGAACCTTGAAACGTAATGATCTAAACAAATTTTAGAAAGCTATTTTTCACGATTTCAATACTCGTCTTTCAAACGATGGAAGTAAAATCAATTTAATTTTGTCAAAGTGTTTACCCTGTATCTATGGGGTCCAAAATATTATTTTGTTAAGGGTAGACACTTAAGCTATCTGCAAAATATTACTTTTATTTAACTAATAGGTCTTGAGCAAAAAATAGACAGAATTTTATTTTTTAATGTGCTTACTTTGTATATATTTTATCGCAAGTACATTTTGTTTCGAACCAAGTAGACATCTAATCCGCATGCAAAATATCATGTTCCTTCAACAAATAGTTTTTGAGCTATACCGCCAGTACAGACAGACAGAGGCGATTGAGAAAACATGTTTTTCGTCATCTAGAGACCTCGAAACGTGAACATCTGAAGAAATCGAGAAAATTGTAAATGGCTTTCTTTACGCAAACCTTATCTCGCAAGTGGAAGCTATAGCACTAAAAATGTTGTAAAATTAAAGATAACTGGGGGTAATAGTAATATGTGTACCTAGGCGGGAAAATGAATATTTTCCGGATCGAAAGAAGATATGGACAGCCGAGCCGTAGGCGAGGCAGGCCACTTCTTGAGGCCCGGAAAATCGTTTTCCCGCAGTGGTTCACACAGTATTTTTTATCCTGCACAACAAAAATATATTGACGTTCATAATTACGTAGCTTTTAACAACAGTAATTAACACGTACTTTAGAATAATAACGGAAAAATTAGTCAGCTGCACGTATAAAATTTGACAATAAGAAACAAACAACAATTGATGAACTACCAGTAAACAATAGTAAACGGCCTCCTCGATTAGGACGCTCGTGATTTATTTTCGCCCAGCGAAAATGTTACTTTTCGCGGCTAGCCGTGCAAACGTATACTTTCGCGCGTGTGTAGAGATGCGAAAAACGGATTTTCATACAGTGTAGGATAAAAAAATATTTTAACGTTCTTAATAATACTAAAACAATAAAAGGAAACGCTTAATAATGGGATTTACATTTATTTACAAATAATAAAAACCTTGCACGCGGTGAAATTGCAACTGCTTTAAGAGCGATTGCAATGCTTGACAGCAGCCCGCGCGCAACCTGCCTCTTAGATCATTCGACCAAGAAGAAATGCCTCGGATTTGCTCTGGCGACTGAATTATATACGAAGCGGTGATTGTTGCCTATTTTTGTCTCTTTTACAACATTTATCTTGTATCTGTTGGGTTCCATTTTCATCAAGAGTAAAGCCTAAGCGATGTGCAAATTATTACTTTTATCTATTCCTCAGTTAAAGCAAAAACTGACATTTTATTTTCTAAGGTGATCAGTCTGTATATATTTGGCCGAAAGTGTATTGGATTTCGTACTAGGTAGTCATATATAATCTGCATGGAAAATATCGACTTTCACCAACAAATAACTTTTGAGCTATGCCGCCAATAGACGAACCAACAGACAAACAGACTGAATTAGGAAAACATGTTTTGCTTCATCTAAGAACCCTGGAACGTAAAGATCTGAAGAAATGTCGAAAAGTGATTTTTCACGATTACAATACTTCCTGTGCAGAAATTATTCGATTCCAATATACTATACAGTGTGTTTCACTTTTCATGGGGACGGGCATGTATCACAGAAAGTACCCAACCAATTTTGTTCAAATTTGCAAGAAATGTATATACCCTTAGTGCCACCCAGGACACAAGGACACATAAGAATGAGTCCATAGACGTCCGTCTTAGGACGAAAAAAAGGGGCTATTTTTTCACAAAGTAATATTAGCGATTTTTTCCGGCCAAATTTTTTACATAATCTTAATCCGCGCCTTTGAAAACCTTCTGGCCAAATTTTCCTGCAAAAATTCCTATGCTTTAGAAAGATATTAAAACGCAAACTTGAAAAATACTGTTCAGTTATTTCGTCATTTTTCGAATAATAGCTGAGTTTTAAACATTACTTTAACTGTTTTCGTTTTTCTAAAGTGTGGCTATAGCAAACACATAAAGTTTTTTCATTGTTGTTAAATTATTTACTTGGAATTAGAATAAGAAATGTTATACACTTTATTCCCTTTTGAACAAGTAGCTTTGGTAGTCGGTTTTTAAGAAAACAAATGAGCATCGCAGTACCTTATGTGTCCTTGTGTCCTGGGTGGCACTAAGGGTATGTACATTCCTTGCAAATTTGAACAAAATTGGTTGGGTACTTTCTGTGATACATGACCGTGCCCATGAAAAGTGAAATACACTGTATATTTACTATACTAACATCTTCTTATAATTTTCAATAAAATAATATCTACTTCGACAGATTCTGCTGCATGGATTTTTTGCCAAATCTATAAGAGCGGCCAAAGATCCGATGTTACAAATTACAAGTTAATTTTTATATTGCCAGCGGTGTTCTAATCGCTCTACAGTAACAAATCTATTGAACCTTACCTAGGATATATCTGAAAATCTTAGATGAAAATTTACAGACAGCCGTAATATACAGGGTGAGCCATAATTAGGTATACAAATTTTAACCAACACCTCTTTAGGACAAAACAAAGCACTTTAATACCAAAATGCTCCCTTAAGTAGATACAGGGTGTTAATAAATTTTTATTTTTATATTTGGAAAGTAAACTTTTTAATTTTTAAAATCAAGTAGCCCGATTTTGACAGTAAATTTCAATTTTGAAACGATATCAAGACAGCGGTTTTTATAAACAACCATTAATTGTTGAAAGACTTTTTAAAAGAACAATTTTCCTTCGAATTGGTGATTTTACTCCAAGGTAAATAGCAGACATCATTTTTGTGTATAGCGTTTCCAATGTATTTTTTTCAGTAACACCCTGTATCTCTTTAAGGGAGCATTTGGTACTAAGGCGTATTGGGTTAATTGCTTTGTTTCGACCTAAAGAAGCTTAGTTATTTTTTTTCACCTAATTATAACTCACCCTGTATATCGATTTTACAAAGGTATCTGACAGTGTCATATAATCTGCTTTTGACGAAATTGAGAAATTATTGATTTTCGGATACTCTTGTAACTCTAATTAAATCGTATCTCGTTGGCAGAACTCAATATGTACTTAGTATATAATAGTTGTGAATCATATAGGTAAAGTTCTAAAGTTCCCAGGGTTCCAATTTAGGACTTATTATGTTTTTGTTGCTAATAAAGTATTTACCCAACATGTTACAATATGCTAAATCACTCTCCGTAGATGATACAACATATGGAAAAGTCGATAAAATCAATTTTATTCTAGTATCGCTGAATGTTCTTATTTACCTTTCTCGAAAAACCGTACAAATTATTAATTTATTTATACTATAAATCAGAAACCACCTAAAAAATCTGTAAAGAGCTTTACTTAGAAGTTCCTTCGCAAGTGGAAGTTTGGAGAGTAACAATACTGAAAATATCAAAGATTTTTTTAAGGTGTGCACCCTGTATCTGTCAAGTCCACCCTGTATATATTTGGCATAGAGTATATTAGGTTTTGAACCAGTTAGACATCTAAACCGCATGCAGAATCATGTCTTTCGCCAACAAATAGTTTTTGAGCTACATCGCCAACAGGTGGAGTGACAGACGGACAGACAGACGTACAGACAGACGGATTTGAGAAAACATGTTTTTCGTCATCTAGAGCTCCTGAAACGTGAACATCCTAAGAAATTTCGCAAGGTGAGCATCGAATATACTCGATATGGGGTACATATTATAACTACAAAATATGATAACTAACAACATAATCATGAATTTTTCATATTGAAAATTGGCACTCTTAGTTCTCTCTCTATGTATTTAGCTGCGACCAATATTTTGCGTTTAAATTAGCCACTGCAAAGAAAAACGATTTTGCAAAGAGAAGACGTTGAAAAAGGAAAAGTATACGAAAAGCTTCTGCCTTCAGGGGAGAAGATTCATCATTAAGACCATCCCAAAATGCAATGGGTGATTTAAAAGCTAAATGTATTTTTTTTCTTCATTTGGACGTCAAGTCTATAAATTGTTCTTCTTCTTCAATAATGAAAAGCCCATTAGGAATTTAGCTGTTTGCTTCACTCATACGTAAATAAATTTAAAAACCGGGTAAATTAACAAACTGATTTAATAATCCAACGTATAAAAATACACAATTTTTAAAACGACCGCAGCTAACGCGATTGATGATCTCAAGAGATTGGTCCAACTTGGCAAACTATTTTTATACAGTGCTGCCCATCGTCTGTCCCTTCAGAATTTAGTGAGATTTTATCTGCTTGGTTTCTCAGAAACTGAATAGTTCCGGTTTCTTTTGCGCCCCCAGAGCGTTATCAGCAGGTTAAAATGTCAGAATTTCGATCGATGAGGTGAGTGCATTCATTGCACTTCGCCCGGTGTCATTTTCTCTCATTTATTGCAAAACCTCGGTGAAAACTTTCTGCAATTTCTCCATATTAACGACATTGTATAGTACTATACTTTTATTTTATATAGTTATAAGCCCATTCCGCTTCTGATGTAAGCGATTACTAACCCTTTAATAATTAAATAAATAACAATACCGCTGCAAAATAATTTCATTACTACCAATTCACAATCGCAACCATTCACCATTATAGCAAGACAAAGAATAATCGGTACAATATAATTTCGTGACAAATTACAAGTTCAAACATAAGCATTAAGAATTAATCACAACGTAAAAGATCTAGTGTTGTAAGAAATTCCAGCTGACGCTCACATATACAGCGTGTCTCATCGGCGTGTTGCGGGAGGATATGCAATATATTAATACCTATTCTACGCGTATTTTCGCCAAGGAATAGATACACCCTGCTTGCATAAGCCTTCGTATCGTACCAGGTTTGAAACGTAAACCTAAATTAAAAGCACTTTTGCAGTTTCTTAGTTTCGGAATAAATACAATCAAACAAATTTCCTTCAAAATTTAATGAGTGGAACATTCTAATTGATCAATTCCCAACCAAAGAGAATATCTATAATTGTAGAGTATACATTTTGCCTAAAATTTTACGAAACATGGCAATTCCATGAGTTGGAAATAGTTCAAATGCTATTTGCCATAAGAGTAACAGAAATGGAAAATGAAATAATTACTTTGGTATAGCTAAGCAGCAAGTACAATACTATATGTTTGTTTGTTATACTATCTTGTTTTCTCTTGGTAAAATATATACAGGGTGTCCATGTCCATTTCGTGAATCGGTCTTCGACTACGCCTTTACTTTTTTTCAGATAAAAGGTTTGATTAAGGTGGATCCGCATGAAGTTGAAGAGGGCATATTTTAAAATTATTTTGACGTATGTAGGGTGTGCCAAGAAAATTTGGCTTGAAAAATTATTCATTTTTTAAATAGAACACACTGTATTTCTTTACGGCTGTTCAAGCTCCTATAGGTTCTACGTTAAGCTGTAACTTTTCTTGTAAATTGCTTTCAACATTTCCAACTTACGACCGTTTTTAGTATTTTTTGCCAATATTAAGCTTCCATTTAAAACGTCACATTTTCCCCACTTTTGAATATTTCTTTCCTAAAAATTGCGATAGTTGTCACCTAAGATACAAAAATGCTAAAGTTTTATCAAAACTGGATATTTTAATACAGGGTGTTCAAGATACCGGTTGAAATTTCAATATCTTCAATCTTTACTTTATGAATATTTTTAAATGGAACGCCGAATACAGGAATAAATAAAGCCTAAAATTTCCTTTATTTTGACCCCAGCATGTTATACTTTATTCCAAAGGGTATTTCAGAAATTAAGCTTTTAATATAGAAAATCACGATAAATGTGTACTATTTGGTGCATGGTCTATAATAGTTCTGGTAAAAAAAATCGATTTGATGGTTAACCGGCTTTCGGTTAACCACAGTTATTGCATAAATAGAAAACCGGTAACCGATTAACCGAAAACCTGAATATAACCGATCCATAAACCGTTATATAAACCTGTTTAAAAACCGGTTTCTGAATCGGTTTACTAACCAGTTTGAAAACCAGTTTAAAAACCGCTTTAACGTGGATTTATAAACCGCTCTAATAAACGCAAATTGGTTATACTCATAAAATTTGGAAGCTAGACAATCGCATTTTTACTGCTCACAGCCCTGCTTTTATATTGTCAGAGCTCTGCGTAGGTACTGCCACTGTTCTGATTCGAGCTTCTGTCTACTCTTGTTCGAGGCCTGTCCAAGTCCTGCCCGAGTGCTGCACAGTATTACTTCCAGGTCTTGTTCAAATCCTGCCCGATACTGCCGGGTACTGGCAGATCTTGCTCGATCCTGCCAGGTCCTACCGGATCTTGCTTGGTCTTGCCAGTCCTGCATGGTACTGCCCGGTAATGTCGGATGCTGCCAAATAACCCTCGACTCACACAATATTAAAATTAATTTTCGGCTAATATCGCGTCGTCTTTGTAGATTTGTGTATGGCACATTAAGTCAAAAAATTCTGGGTGTTTAGCTACAAAGAAGACGAAGAAGTGAACTAATAAACGAATAAAATAATCAACGGTTACTATTCAATATACATAATAGGTAATTATACTAATTAAAGATATGAATTTGCAATTACATTTTAGTTTGTAATGGAACGTGATTTTAAAAAGGTTTTTCCAGAATGCTGGACCAATCTGATGTAATTATAAAGATGTCGTATTTTCTAAAAAAACCGTGGACAACCAGATGAACAAACGCAACAACCACAACAACTTAGCAAACAAAAATGTCTTCCAGTAGATTAATTTAAGGGTTTTAAAGTACTTCTCCCATATTATGCAAAATAATAAAGGAGAACTGGAAAGATTGGTAATATCGTATAAAAGGCGACTAAATTTAAACGCCTAGAACTACGATCGCTAACTAAGTGGCTAGACCAAGTAAAATAGCTGTAGACCTGTTAGCTGAAGCAAGCTGTGGACGCAGCTCAGAATCGACAAGAACGGAGAGAAATCATCAATGATATATTATAATACTGAAAAACGACTCTCCAGAGTGGAGGGGAAAAACGACGGGGAGGAAGAAAAAATACTTTATCATGACGTACTTACAATTTCACAATCGGAAGAAACCGATACCGAAAACAGGTAATTTCGTCAAAAAAGCCGTTATTTCTAAATAGTGTCATTACCAAACCTGTAAGTATAAAATTTGAACAAAATAGATGAAGCCGTTGAGATTGAACTCCAAAAACGCGTATTCCTACAAAAATGTCAACTTTAAATTTTTGAAACAATGCAGTACTTTCAGATGTTGGTAGGATGAGAAAGCAAAAATGGCGTCTAGTAGAACAATAAGTACAAACAACCGAGAATAATCTTGTCAACAAAGAAAGTAGAAACTTTTACTAAAAGGTGAAAAAAAAGGTTTTCAAGAAAAGGGTCATGACAAACACAAATTTGGTGTATGTAATTACGGAAAAGCTAGCAAGCTTGAGCCACCGGTTTAAAAGAGCATTGAATAAGGACTGTGAAAACAAATCGAAAGCAGAAATAACAAATAATATAGGAAATAGCACAGAAAAAAAACAAGGAAGAGAAGAAGAAAATACCAGCAAGTCTGGAGCAAGTCAAGGTCGCAATTAAAATATATGAAAGCTGCTAAACTCCAGAGCAAAGTTTAGTGAGTAGAATGCATAACATTTATACGAAACGAATTCCTGGGAAACAGTCTGATATTATGTCCAATTTATAAATGGAGGGTTAGAAACGGTATGAAAGCCGGGCAAAGTAGCTTTAACGGTAGTTGGTAACCAGAGCTGGGCAAATTACTTTTAAAATGTAATTAATTACTAATTACCAATTACCACCCAATGAAGTAATTTAATTACCAGAGAATCAATTACTCACAGGAAATAGTAATTCAATTACCATTTACTTAGTAATTGTAATTGTAAAACATCGATTACTTTTTCAATTACTTTCAATAGAAATTATTTTCATATATTTGTTTTTAGTAAAACTCTTGCAAGTTACAACTATCATTAGTATCGGTTCAATTCGTAATCGCAATCTAAAAAATCTGTAAAGGGCTTTACAATTTTAAAAATCAAATTAAGTTAGAAGTACAAATATCTTCACGTTTCTAATAAATTAAATACATTTTCAAATAAAAAAAATGTATCCCGCTGGGGTTTGAACCCGCAGCATCTGCGGCTCTGCAGAATGCTCGATCCTGGCCGAGGTTCCGCAGAGGATGTAAGTCCGGCGGAATTCCATCTGCGCTATCGCGTCTCTTCGGGAAAAACCCGGCGCGCGCGTCTCATGAAGAGAGCGGTGTAAGGGTTGAAACATTTTTACTCTTTTGTGACATTATCCTTTATCGGTTGAGTCTTATTTTCGGCAAATGTAAATCCTGACCTATTTTAAAGTTATTACTTCCTTTTATTTCAAAATTAACACAAAACTAAACAAAATTTTATTTTTTTAAGGTGCCCACCCTGTATATATTTGTATGAAATTGTACCGGTTTCATGCGAGGTAGATATATAATATGTATGCAAAATATCGTCTTCCTCTGACAAATAGTTTTTGAACTATACTGCCAACAGACAGACAGACAGACAGACTGACGGAATTGAGAAAACCTCTTTTTCGTCATCTAGTGACCTTGAAATGCGAAGATCTGAAAAAATCTCGGAAGGTGATTTTTTCGTGATTACAATACTTCCTTCGTCTTTCAGACGAGGGAAGTAAAAATTTATAATTTTTATGTTTTGTTAACTATAGTAACCTACATACTTGATCACTCTTGAAGGTTTTTTTATAATTAAATCTTGTAGCTACATGCACCGTTCACCAAAACCAAAAGTGCTTAGTTGGTTTTGATATAAGATGTAAGCAAGTAAATAAATATATTCAAGGATAACAATTATATGGGGTGTCCCAAACAGAATGGGACAGCGATTGGTCATACATTCTTTAGGTTATAATAAACCGATTAAACCTAATATACCTCAGTACAAAGTCCTTTCAGTAAGAAGGTATAGGGACTTGGAAGTTCAATTTTATATATATTTTTTTATTTTTATACTAATTTCCACATAGGTTATCACTGAAGTTGAGCTTCTTATCATGAATGGGGATTTAGTTCCTGTAGTCCGTAAGGCCAAAGCAGATAAACCACATGAGGGATAAAGAAAAACTTTCAATCACGAGGGGTACATTTTTTTTAAATCGAGAAATCGCATAATTACAACATTTTAACCAACTTTTGTAGGTTATGTTGACGTCGGTTGACGTTTACCTATCGCCCAGTCGCCTACAAAAAGTTGTAAAACAATGTATTACTTCAATGCCGATTTCTCGTATTTTATTTGACGATTTCAACGTTCTTCACTGCTGTTAAAAAAATTTGAAGATGAAGAAATGTCGAATTTCATTTTGGCTAAATTTTTAATGGTATTAGAAAAAATAGCACGCTGAATATGTTGTAAAAGTGATTTTTTCATGTTCGCTTTGCTCGTAAATGAAATGTTGAAAAACACTTACTTTTCTTAACTTGTAGAACAATCTACTATTAAATACGCCTAAAATGAGGCTGAATGATGAAAATATGTAACTTACTTAAGTATACAGGGTGCAGCATTGTTTGACAACAGAATTCTATTTAGATTTTGTAAAGAACACTACATCGTGATTCAATTGGAGCAACTTGAGCATTTTTTGTTGGCTTAGCTCGAAAATACTTTTTTATCCCTTTATACGAAAGTGTCACCTGTTAGGGGTTTCCCGAAAATATACGTTTGGTTCCCTGGTCGGTTTCCAATGGCAGTGGGAGGGAATATAATAGATTGACTCCCGTTGCCATTAGGGACGAGAGACAATGTGATTAATAATAAATCAACTAGCCTCATGATTTTCATATTTAAATATTTTTTAATACAGCTGAATACAAGAGATAGTCTCATCATAAAATTTAAAAGGGTCATATGTATAACTCTGGACTAAAATGTCATTTACTCCCTTGCATGATTACAATTGATTAGGTACTGTTCTCGCTAACGCTGGAGAATCAAATTACATCCGCGGGAGAGAATGATACACTTTCTCTCCCAAGGAATACAAGTAGATATAAAAAATGTGTTAGCTAACTTTTGAAATTTTAAAACAAAATATCAAATTGGTGTTGATTAGGGACTGTTGGCAGGTGTCTGACAAAGCTAGTTGAACATGGCTGATTAAAATAAGAATTCGTACATCAGATACAAAACAAAAGACATTTGCTCAAGCACGTAACTATGAACTCATTTTTACATTCAAGAGACCTTTATACCATGTGTTCAAAAATAAATTACATAAGGGCTGGCATGGAAAATAAACTAATATCGACAGCAAGCTTTAGAGACAACAATCTTTAGAATTTTCAATCAGTTATGACATTTAACGAATTCTAAAGCTTTCTGTTGACATTACTTTTATATTCCATGGCCAACCCTTATGTAATTTCTTTTTGAACACACCGTATAAGAAACGGGGGGAAATACGTATTTCATAAAATTATTGTCAACGCTCGACAAATAAATTGCTCAGGTTTCTTTCATATTTTTACTTCCCTCGTCTGAAAGACGAAGAAAGTATTGTAATCACGAAAAAATCATCTTCCGAGATTTCTTCAGATCTTCACGTTTCAAGGTCCCTAGATGACGAAAAACAGGTTTTCTCAATTCCGTCTGTCTGTCTGTCTGTCTGTTTGTTGGCGGTATAACTCAAAAAATATTTATTGGAGGAAGACGATATTTTGTATACCTGGAATGAAACCGGGAAACTTTCAGACAAATATATACAGGCTTAGCACTTTAAAAAAATTAAGTTTTGTTTATTTTTCATTCAACTTAATAATAGATATAAGTAATAACTTGTACATAGCGCAGGCTTTATTTTTACCAAAAAAAACTGTTTTCCGATAAAAAAAACGAGGCACAAATTAGCACTTTACTAAATATAACTGCGATGCAGGAATTCGAGACGTCGGTGCTCGTGGCCCAGGTAAAAATTCCCCAGTCCCTTACAAATCTCACAAAAAGTTGTGGGCTGCACACGCGGTCCGCTTGCCGTTCGAATTCGACCACAGGTAACTTTTTTTTTTAATTTGAAAATTTATTTAATTTATTAGAAACGTGAAGATATTTTTACTCCTAACTTAATTTTATTTTTAAAATTATTTATTGTCACAAGGGAAGTTCTGGGTAAAGCCTTTTACACATCTTTTTTACTTGGAATTTCAAAATCTTATCATCATCTTTAATAATACCTATTAATTTTATCAAAATGTATAATAATACCTTTTGATTTTAAGTGTAGGGCAATAAAATATTTGCAATTACATAAATTGGGTCACTATGGACTGTTCTTTTTAAAAAACTAAATGGAATTTTGTATAAAATCATTAAGAAGCCAATATTTGAATGTCTCGTAGATAGGGTGGGGGTTTTTAATGTTTTGTCCGTCACCGCAACACCCTGTATAACGTAAAGAACTAATGTTGAATGAGGTGATCGGAATTATAAGAAAGTCACGATTTTTATAAGACACTATTCCAGATTTTTAAAAATAATAGAAGCTAACATGCTGTGGCAGACCGTAATAGTTATTTACTATACATGTGGGGTAAGAGCGTCATTACTATACGTGTATGTAAGTACACAAGTATATTAATGATGCAATATCACACATTTATTGTGCAAAATTGTATCTACAACCACCCGAAATTGAGAAAAATGCATTAAGAAAAATGTCAGATTTGTCATTTTCAAAAATATTTTAGTAGGCCAATGTTATTATGTTATTCATTTGACACGACTTCAGTTAGGTAATGAAGCTATTACACCACTAGTGGCGACAAGGAATGGATAATTTACAAAATGTTCAATGTAATAACGCGGTAAACTTATGCGGCGTTTTCAAATTGCATTAGTAGATTAGTACCATACCCCATATTGCATTTTTGAGTCAATCAGGCATAGAATTTTGCAATTAGGTACATTTTATTTGTGTGTTTTATGCTGTTTAAATGTTGTTATCGGATTTTGCCCGTTTAGTTCAATTTCTTACTCAAAAATGTGATTTTATGGACTTACCGCATTTAATACTTGCACGGCAGTATACCCCTATGCTAGTACACCATTTAAAACAAGCAAATAGAAATGCATAAATAATTATTATGAAGCAATATCGTCTATCGCTATTTTAAATTATATTTTTACCGTAAGTATTGTAATCTGTAATGTACTTACCGCAAATATAGTTTTAGCGTCTTCCACAACAAATATTAGCTTCACTATTATAACGTATTTACATATCACATCTACATACACGCACCAGTGCACTCTTTGTGCATGCGTCGTATAAAATGCGAACGTTACTGTTATTCGACTTGTCAGAGGAAATCATAAATTGGGCCTATATTGTTTCGAGACGACCCTATTCCGATTTGCTTAATGTGTAACTTAATACGACCTTATCATATTTATTGCGTTCTGGAGATTTAGCACCCAATCGAGGTCAGTAATTCATTAATTATATTGCCATAAAGTAATTCAAATAGCGGGAGCAATTTCAATTACCACAGGTAATTCAAATACTTGTAAAGTAATTTAAATACTTTAGAGTAATTTAATTACACAAAAGTAATTGAGTAATTGAATGTAGTAATTATTTACCTTCAAAAAGTAATTGTCAAGTACCTTTTAACAAAAATGGCAATTCCCAATTACAATTACCGCATTTTGAAAAGTAATTCAATTCTAAGGCAAATAAACAAAAAGGAATTTAATTAGTAATTTAATTACAAGGTAATTAATTACTGCCCAGCTCTGTTGGTAACTACCAATAAGGATCCCGAAAGTACAAGTCAGTGAGTGACCAGGTTTTCGCAATAAAACAACTTCACTGATTTTGGAGAAGCGTAGAATATGGATGTAAAATATTTAATGGAGCGGATGATCTAGGCATCTCAGCTAAACTAGTAAAACTGATAAGAAGACGATGAAAGGTTTTAAAACCAAAGAGTAGATAAAAAGAATATATCCGAAGCATTTGAAGTCAACCGTTACCTCTAGGATAGGAAGATCGATCGCTAGCAATAAATTCTATTCAATCCCAAGAAAAGTTTTGCGAGAGAGCAAAGAGACGAAAAAGTGCATTCATACATTAGTAAAATTGAATACAGAATTTTCTTTGCAGTTGGTAAGACGATCTGGTCACACGTTAATATAGGAATGGTATATGCCTTATTTTTTAAAGTTTTTGCAAGCACAAAATTGCATTTTTATTACTGAAACAAGTTTGACATTTTGCCTTTACAATGTTTTTGTAAAACCGTGAACGTTATGGTAATTATTTAAATTAATGCAAATTGTAATTATTAGTTAGTAATAATTCTATTGTTTTTTACATTTTAGGTATTATATCGATTATTCTTTAAATTGTATTCATTAAGCTGTAGTTCTGGAGAATGTTCTAATTTAATTAAATTTTCGGTAGCAGTACTATATCACGTATCACTAGAATTCCTAATTTGGACACATTTAAGAGTAATATATCAACAGCTAAAAGTTCAGTGAGTTCGAAAGATCACTAATCGTCAATAGTGTCAATTACTGTTATTTTGAGGGTAGAGCGGTTGACCCACGTCTTGGATTTGAAATAGTACCTTTACTGTAAATTTGTTACCAAAGGGTACTAGCGTGGCACCAATAGCGTACCTTGGCCAACCTACCCACTCCACTGTTGACAATGTTTTCACATTTAATTACAAATGAAAATGCTAATATCTTTTTAAATGTAATCATTTGCAAAGGTACAACGTCCAAACTTCTAATTTCTATTTTTGTCATTTTACTTAATCCTGAATACATCTTATGTTCTGCAACTAATTCTTATTCACAGGACTTCCTGAAATGAGGAAAAACGAAATTTAGCGCGAATTCGGCGGCCTTTAATCCACGTAGACTAAATAAAGGAAAACGTATTATAGCCTCCAAGATAAACGTGTTGCCGGCTATCAAAACCAGGAGATTTTAAGTTTTCTTTCGACTGATTTAAATCTACAGCGGCCCAGCTTTTGTATATTGTTACCTTCGCTCTCAATGTATCTTTGTGTTTCAATCATCTCTTTCAATCAAACGAAACTGTAAATGACAAAAACACGAAAACCTTCGAGGTCCCTTTGTCCGTTTTACAGGTTTCATCCCAATTTTGTAGCAAATTGGTGTTTATTTTGTTGCGGAAAACAAGAATCACTCCGATTTTCGAAAGACGACAAGGGTGACTTCCTCCTTATATTTTTACCATTAGAAATTATTATCAATGTTAAATACTAACTCTTTATAGTAAACACTAATATTAGAATATTAGAGTGATGCAACTTATTAAAATGTGCAATATATGTAGGTTTACGTTACTTTTAAATGTAAGAATCCCATAAATAGAGAAACACTGAAAAAAGTTGTAATCTTGTATCTACAACCCTTAAAGCGTTTCAAAATAGCCAGAAAGCATTTGATATTCAAATCAAATAAAAATAAGCTGAGCCAGTGCTCTGGGTGCAAATGCGAGCCCTTGCATCAGAGATATTGATTCTATAAAGACATCGAACCGACACTTGAAAAATTAAGCTAGGCGCCCTCAACCTCTAATAAGAAGGGAAGCCACTTTTACTAAAGTGGCAACTGACCTCCACAAACTGCTCGAAACTATTTTAATAATGATTGGTATTGGGTCGTGGATCTGGCGGAGAGCTTTCTCAATTACTGACGCCAAGTTCCGGAATACTTCCCTTCCTATAATCCCAGGGAAAACACAACACCCACTGATTTTTTTTACGCAATGCTCTTCTATCACATTCTCGGTTTGCTCGAGTGATCTAATCAGCATTTTTCTATTTCCCACATACGTCTGCTTCAGATAAACGAAGTTCATGAATTTTGCAACTAACAGTAAGTTAATGCCATACTGAAATAAAGAGCGTCTGTAAAAACGACTGCCAGCAACTGCTGATAAACACACTGATAAATAGATTGCCTTCCTGATCCGGCGTTCTATGTCGCCTATCGCTGTACAAATGCAAATAACACATTTGTCTGTTTTTGGTATTAGCAAAGAGCATTATATGCTCTTTGGTATTAAGACAATCGCACTAATCTAAGAGTTTGGAACATGCAAAGTTTTAGCAATAGTAACACAAGAGACTACAAAAATTGTGTTTATATACAGGGTGTTATGGAAATGAGTGCAAATATGTTAACCCGTAATAGAACTCGCTACGGAACAACTTCTCCATTTATCATTTTTTCGAAAACGCCCCCAAAACTGAGTTAAAATTCAAAACAGTTTTACTCTAAAAATGCATACCCGCCTATGGAATAATATCTTAATTTAAACGCACACTGATAAAACCTATAGTTCATATTTGGTCACCAACGTTCCTTATCAATTGAGGTAGGTAAGTTATTGACCGCATGTTTTTTGTGCAAGAACTTTGCAGTTTTAATATACCTTGTGTCGTTCACATTTAACTTAGGTTTGCTGACCAAGCGGCTCGTCAAATTTAGGGGAGATAAATTATTGAAAAAATATGCGATTAAATTAAAACGATAAATAGAAAAGTTGTTCATTTTGGTGAGCTCTATCACTGGTTAAAATATTTGCACTAATTTCCATAACACCCTGTATTTTAAATGTACAGGTACGAGGCTGGTTCAACTCAAATACGTTTATAATGAGCACTCCATGATTAGTAGCATCAGTGACAAAACAATTAAATTCTAGTTGTTACATATACTTTCACAAGTCAATTGTAGCTACACTAATTTTTTAAAATGTATCCATACAAGATCAACACTGTGCAATCCAATTATTAACTACCGAGGGAATTTTTCCTTAAGAAATTCATACTAAAATGCTTGCTGTTTGGGAAAGTTTGCTATTCAAAACGGCAGTTGTGAAATGTCAAAACAATTTTTTGGGATGCACAATCGAAATGCCACGCCCTGATCAAGTGCATGTAGTGAAAACTGCAAGCACTATTAATTCTGTTGAAAACATTTTGTTACGACCAGTTTCAAATCCCGCACGTACATTTCTCGCATTTTTTCTTCAAATATTGGAAATTTCGCTCCCACTTCTCAAATAGCGACGCTTCCCGCTCTTTCTAGTATAGTACAGCTTTGATCACTCACCCGTCTGCGACTCGAGACAGATGGTCTCTAACAACTGAGTCTGGTGATGTAAGTCTCGCCTTCAACAAACCCATCGCAACATGTTAATCACGGCTCAGCGCTTTTTGGCTCGAAGAAGCTGTTGTAATATTGTGTTAAAGCGAATCGGTTGCATGAGTGGGTCATTCCCTTCTTTCTTCAGCCCACGTCTCATCACTCATCGTCTGAAGCTATTTTTAAACAGCTATCGCAATATGCCAGTAAACATATTTTACCACCTATCCAATCTTGATTTAGAAGTCCTTATAGTACTTCTGCAGCTTTATTGAATATATCTAGCGACATTGCTGAGGCTGAAGTCACAAGCCGGCCATCTCGGCGCCGAATTTAAATTCGCAAACTACAGCATGCGCTACGTAAGAAAATTATTATAAACCAATAATAAATAAAGTGATCTCCAAAAAGCTGGCATCAAAAGGAAAAAAATATTTAGAATTTCTTGGAGAATCAAACATTGACGACCAGAGGTGGTTGCAAAGTGATTACAAATGGGCCAAACAAAAGTTGTCACGTGACTTCCGTTATCAGAAAAATTTTAAATTTTTTAAAAATAATTACGAAACATGCATTTACTAGTTAAGATAGAGGCACATTTTACGAAAAAAAGTTTTCTGGCCTTGAGATTGTTTAGTGAACTAAAACTTATACACAATAAAAAATCTCATTGAAATCTTGCTTAATGTCCGAAAAATAGCACTTTTTGGATTTATACAATTTTGAAAAACACTATTTTGTAACTACGTAAATTGCCTTTTATGTGACAAATATTTCTTTAATGTTTATTTCCCAAATCAAAGAATTTTATTTTTAACAAAGTATTTTTATTATGAAATAGCAAGCTTTGTTAAAAATATTTGTTTTTCCATAGCAGTCTTTGTTAAAAGTAAAATTCTTATGGGACCTAAACATAAAAGAAAATGTGAGAGATCAAAGTTGGCCGAGGCCGAGAGCTACAGAGCTATAATTTTTAATAATTGTGTCTATGCGCCGTGTTTAAATTCAAATTTACCGCCAGTTTAGTACCAACATAAAGAAAATCTCGTATACCAGCTTTCTGTTTTAATCAATCCACATGTTATATCTTTGAGGTTAACCAAATTTTAACGTTTAGAGTCATATTAATATGTTCTACTACTAATAATATTTTATTAATCAATGGTGTGATAAGTTAAGAGTGATAAATGTACGTAAAATGGGAGGGGCTTATACAAAAACGTAAAGCAAGCCCACATAATCGAGGAATAAATAGTGACGATCGCATCACTTCGATGTCGCAATGAGTACTGTGCCAAGCTGGTCATAAGCAAGTTCTCGGTTCTAATCCATGGATAGTTCACTAGCTGGGTAACTATTCGACTTTGGAGTACAATTAACGTCGCACTGAAAACTTGAGATAAAGTGACACGACTACAAACGAAACATACACACATTCGTCACTTGAAGGTATATAGCACAACGGGTCTACCTTGAAGCCTAAGTGCGCATGATCTTGATTTACGCTCCATCCAAAAATCCAAAATCCATATAATGCTGTTCATCTCAGTATTATTCCGTAGATCCTCATTTTTCATTCTCATCATTTTTCCTTTCTTGCAGTTAAATTATAATCACGTCTTATTGCGGCTTGTACCATTTCTCTCGTTGCCTCTTATAGCTATTTTTCATTTCTAGCTATTATAGCCACATCATCTGCATAAATTAACACTTGATGATTTTTATACATTTCATGTCCCTCTCGAAGATAGGCTATTTTTATATCTTTTATATTTTATATACAGGGTGTTAGTAAATAAGTGCGACAAAATTCAGGGGGTGATTCTGCATGGAAAAATAATGATATTTTGTTATATAAATGTATATTCGCAAATGCTTCGTTTCCGAGCCACAGTTAGTTAAAGTTTTTCTTAAAAATTGATAATTTTTTTATTGCTCTGAAACCGGTCAAGATATGCAAATGAAGTTTAGTGGGTTTTAAGAGGTACTTATAGCGCATTGTTTGATATGCAATTAAGAATTTTATATTCATCATTGGCGCGCATACGGGTAATGATCCAGATGTCTTATTTTTTGCATAAAAATGGCGCTACCTACAAAAAAATGACAAGAAAGCTTTTTTGTTACAAATTGAACGAGAAATTCAAAAATAAATATCTCAGTGGCGTACCATTTTTTTCTATAAAAATATCAGGATCATTACCCGTATGCGCGCCAATGATGAATATAAAATGCTTAATTGCATATCAAAGAATGCGCTATAAGTACCTCTTAAAACCCACTAAACTTCATTTGCATATCTTGGCCGGTTTCAGAGAAATAAAAAAATTATCAATTTTTAAGAAAAACTTTAACTAACTGTGGCTCGGAAACGAAGCATTTGCGAATATACATTTATATAACAAAATATCATTATTTTTTTATGCAGAATCGCCCCCTTACTTTTGTCGCACTTATTTACTAACACCCTGTATATTTTATATTTTTGATTTTTTAAAAGCTCCTGTTGAAGCCGGGTAATGCAGTTGGGCAAGCGCTAGGCTTGCATTAAGCAAGCCCTCAGTTCGAATCCCGCGGGGGGCGGGATTTTACCGCAGCCTTGGCGATTGGAAGCGAGCTCGGTGAGACCATTCATAGTTGGACACCAAATTAACTGTGCTCTACGCAGAACCACAAACTTAAGAGATGGAGTAACAAAGTCAACACATCACCACGACACACACCTCTTACAATGGTTGCTGCGCCAGCACAAAAGGCGCGCTCCGATTTTGTAACCCGAATCCGGAGCAAGTTGACCATTGCACCGCCAGACACAAACGTATAAAACATCAGCCTCTACACCGCAAGATAAAATTAGGTTACCGACAATACACGCATATAGATAGTGACAATGAGACCAGAGCCATGCTTATATCTTCTATATTTATGAATTGATTTGGATAACATTTTATATGAAGATACTAGAGAAAATTTCTGATTGACGGACAGATATAGTCAAAATGGACGACTTGCGCTTAAACCGGAAATGAAACCAACTTTGATTTTTTAAATGGATCACTCTGTATATTTTATGTTTTTCAAACAAAAAAAAAAATTTTTTAACTTACATTTTTTACGATAGCAGCCTGTGACTTGAAAAGATATGTTCTAATTGACTCTAGAAACTAATAATAATACCTATTTTATCATTGAAGTCAATAACAAACCCTTAATAAAAAAACAAAATTTGCTAAACACGTTTTTTAAGAAAAAGTCGCTTTTTTAAAATGGCACCTACTAAGGGCCATCTTGCCATTAAACAGAAAATTTAATTATCAATCTAATGATATGCATCATGCACTAGTTCATCTTTATCTAAAATTGAAGAATAATTAATTAATTAATTTTGTTAATATTTTTGTGTAATACCTAAGTAAATTCGGCAGCACTATTGTATGTAATTTGAGTAGTAGATTGCGAAAAACATAAAACCTATAGGGTTATCGTGATCCATTTAAAAAATTAAAGTTAGTGTAATTTCTGGTAGAATAGGAAGTCGGCCATTTTGATTATGCTTATTTGACACTCCGAAATTAGGTCTAGTATCCTTGTATCAAATTTCGTCCAAATTCATTCATAAGTAACGGATATAGAGGCATCCCTGGTGTCATTGCCACCCGGTATACATAAAAGCTACTTATAAACAAAATAACGAATATGGTACATCGGAAGCTCTTATTTTAGTTTTAAACTGTTTAATTAAACTCATGCTGTTCCATTAAGAAAACATGGTTTTCAATTATTTTAGTACGTTTGGTGCGATAATTCGGTCATGAACAATTTTTATTGCCAAGTGGCATTTTTCGATGATTTCAAATATCTAAAAATATACGGGGTGTTCTATTTAAAAAACAAACTCGTGTACCACTATGCAAAAAGCAAGCCGTGATATAAATTTTCATCCATAAAAAACATTCTGACAAAATTGTATCTGTAGAAGCAGTATCTACCAGAGTAGCTTATATGATACTACGACTAAATACCAGATACACCATAAAAATAATTCAAGTATATGCGCTGACCACGGAACACAGTGACGACGAAATAGATATATTTTACGAAGACATCCTCACAGCAATGAAAGATAATAAGACACATTATACAGTCATATGCGGAGATTTTAATGCAAAAATCGGAATAAAATCGGACCGATCAGAAATCGCACTCGGAAACTTTGAAAGTCCGGGCAGAAACGATCGAGGAGAAACCATGATCAGCTTTTTACTGGAAAATAATTTATTTCAAATGAACAGCTACTACAACAAAAAACCCCAAAGAAGATGGACGTGGGACAGTCCCGACGGCAAAACGCACAATGAAATCGACTATTTTGTAACAGACAAAAAACAGCTCTTCGAGGACGTCACAGTATTAAACCTATTCTCAACCGGAAGCGACCATCGCAAGGTAAGAGCCACTCTCAAAATAAATCTAAAGAACGAAAGAAGCAGGCTGATCAAAAAAAGAAACTATCAAACATGGACGCATCCAATAGAAATAAACAAATTCAGCGACCATATTACAAATGCGATAGGAAATAAAACACAAACGGAAGGCAAAAACGAAAACATTACTATCCTAAACGAAACCATAATAGAAGCAATAAAAGAAGCACAACAAAAATACTGCCCCAAAAGCTCAAAATTGGAAAAAATCAGCCAAGAAACTCAAACTAAAATGGAAGAACGGAGAGCGCTCAAAGAAAAACCAAATGTAGACCAACAAACACTAAGAAAAATCAACAAAGAAATATCCATAAAAATAAAAAGAGACATCAGAAAACACAAATATGATAAAATCAGCCAAACTATTGAACAAAATAATAGCATGAAAGTTCTAAGGAAACAATTAACAAACGGCAAAAAGGAAATATTTCAACTCAAAGATAAGGAAGGGAACTCTACGTCAAATAGGGAAAACATAATACAGATTGCAGAAGAATTTTACAAACAATTATATACAAACAACCATCCCTACCCAGATCTTAACACACACAACCTAGAGAAAATACAAAACCAAGGATCAGAGGATATTCCTAATATCACAAAATCAGAAATCTATTACGCCTTAAGGAAAATGAAAAACAACAGAGCACCTGGAGAATATGGCATTGTAACTGAGGCGATAAAACTCGGAGGACCAGTGCTAACAGAAAACATAGAAAAGCTACTCAACTTATGCCTACATAACCAGGAGATCCCCTCAGGATGGAACAATGCGATAACCAACCTCTTACACAAAAAAGGAGATATAACGCAGCTTGACAACTACAGACCTATTAGCTTGCTTAGCCACCTCTATAAGCTACACACCCGCATATTAACACATAGATTGGAAGCAAAACTTGATTTCTACCAGCCACGAGAACAGGCTGGTTTTCGCTCCGGATACGGAACAAACGACCATCTCCAATGCCTAAAAATACTAATCGAAAAAACCATCGAGTACAATAGACCTTTAGTACTAATATTCGTAGACTTCCAAAAAGCGTTCGACACGGTAGAAATGCATGCAATCCCAAAAGCTCTGAAAGAGAGTAGGTTAGATTATCGATATACCAATGTCATATATAACATCTATAAACATGCAACAACCACCATAAAACTTCATGATACCACACAAAAAAATTAACATCAAGCGGGGTGTCAGACAAGGCGACACTATGTCACCCAAATTATTCACAGCAGTTCTGGAACACGCCTTTAAACTTTAAACTGGGAGAACAAAGGCATAGATATAGACGGCGAAAAATTGAACAACTTGCGATTTGCAGATGACATAGTGTTGATTACAAACAATCTAGGCGAAGCTAAAGAAATGCTACAAGAACTGCAAAACGCAACACGGATGGTGGGGCTAAGTATAAACTACACCAAGACAAAGTTAATGACAAATCTAGTCCCTAATGGAAATATAGACATCAGAGGAGCGGAAATAGAGCTAGTTGAGAGGTATATATATTTAGGGCATGAGGTTAAAATCAGCAGAGATAGCCAAACCTGCGAACTCCTGAGACGAATTAATCTAGGCTGGGCGGCGTACGGCAAACTCAGATACATCTTTAAAGATAGCATCCCTCTGTGTTTAAAGAGGAAAACTTTCAATACATGTGTTCTGCCAGTGCTTACCTACGGGGCAGAGACTCTAACCCTGACAAAAGCATCAACAAGAAAACTGAGTATTGCCGAACGAAAGATGGAAAGATCGATGTTGGGAATAACACTGAAAGATAAAATAAAAAATGAAGAGATACGTCGAAGAACAGGAGTAGAGGACGTAATAGAAAAGATAGCCAAATCGAAGTGGCGATGAGCTGGCCATGTGGCAAGGCAGACAGATGGAAGATGGACAAAAAAGGTTATTGAGTGGAGGCCGAGGGCTGACAAGCGAAGTCGAGGGAGACCACCCACCCGATGGACGGACGATTTGAAAAGGATTTCGACAAACTGGGTTGCAACTGCACAAGATAGAGGAATTTGGAAAGATCTGGAGGAGGCCTATGTCCGACAGCGAACGATACTGGCTGGATGATGATGATGATGATGATGATGATGATGATATAAATTGGTTTATGACAATTTGTAGGCTGCACACTAGCATTTACAACAAAAAAGGTCTTTTTTATATCTCTATTATTAACGAAGTTACGAGCTGTCTAGCGAGTCACAAGCACCCTATGTATTTATACAGGGTATTATTGAAATGAGTGCAAATATTTTAACCCGTAATAGAACTTGCTAAACTGAACAACTTTTCCATGTATATTTTTTTCGAAAACGCCCTCAAAACTAAGTTAAAATTCAAAACAATTTTACTCTAAAAATGGCGCAAAACACAAAAAACATTTCTTTCATATGGAAACCAACAAAAACTGCATAGGTACTGATAAAACCTTTCTTTCACATCTGGTCACCAACGTACTTTGTCCATTAAGCTAGATATAAGTTATTGACCGCATTTTTTTTGTACAAGAACTTTGCACTTTTAATATATTTGTGTCGTTTTAACTTAGATTTGCTTATCAAGCGGCTCGTCAAATTTAGAGTAGATAAATGATTTAAAAAATATGCGACTAAGTGAAAAACGATAAATAGAAAAATTGTTCATCTTTGGTGAGCTCTATATTTGCACACATTTCCATAACACTCTGTATATTGTGTGCTCATTAAGTTTACTCTTTTTTATTTTAAAAACTATCACTTTACTTCCGTTATTGTTACTCGTATGCTTACTCTCTCTCTCTTTATATGTTTCTATATGTGTTCTCTCTATTCTTCAACTTACTGTAAGCTTCTCTCCCTAACTCTTCAAAAAAATCATCCGTTTCATCTTCAGTTTGTTCTTCGGTTAGGGAGTATACGTTGGAATTAATATGTTAACGCTGTCCTTTATTAAAATGTAGCATAACCTATTTGATACAGATACGAATTTCTAATTTCTTTAATTCGTTACTAAGAAACCCACCTCATATCTTCTTGTTCTTTCAGCACTAGTATAGAATGCACATTCTTTAAATTTTGTTGTTCTTATTTCTTTAATGTGCGATTAAATGAAAAACGATAGATAGAAAAGTTGTTCATTTTGATGAGCTCTACCACTGGTTAAAATATTTGCACTCATTTCCACAACTCCCTGTATAACACTAACAACCACGTTCTTTCAGTGACGTCAATCTTCTCTATTATTTTTAGTTTTTATGGACTTGTGGATACTTACTGATACAATAAGGAAATGTTTTTCGTATTAGGTACAATGCAAATCAATTAATCTTTATATTTAGTGTTATAGCAGAACTCTTATTGTTCATATACCGATTCATATGAGAAACGAGATGGAAATAAATACACTACGCGGAAATAACCCAAAATAAAAGAAAATCGTCAAAAATCCGAAGAAAATGGGTGAAACTATACATTTATTTAAAAAAATACACAAAATAGCCTAAAACAAGTTTTCTTCAAATTTTAAACAATATTAAACCACTCAAAAAGTATTGAAGGAAAAAGTTGAAGATGTTTCATTAAATAACACGTAAAACAGAAGTGGGCGTCTTGTTCAAGGTGTACGTTATAACCAAATGCAGAGATGGACCTTGTGACCAGAGTGGCCGTTATGGCAGTGAACGTTGTGTCCAAGGTGGATGTTACGACCGACGCCGTACCATTTTATTTTCAAGAGGCGTTGGTAGACGTTGTGACCAGAGTGAGCGTTTTGGCGGTAGACGTTGTGTCAAAGGTGGACGTTATGACCAAATGCGATGGTGGACGCTGTGATAAAAAGTGGGCGTTATGGCGGTGAACGTTGTGACCAGAGTAGACATTATAACCAAAAGCAACGATAGACGTTGGGTTCAACATGGCGGCTATACTAGGTGGTGAACGTTGTGACCAGTGGGCGTTGTGTCCTGACCCGACAGATTTACACCACTTATACTGTTGCGTCTTTTCCAAAAAATTATATCTAAACTATGTTCTAGATCTCAACCGGTTTTACGTTTTCGTTGACAAAAATTTGATTACCACTCTTTGGCAAGAGAATGAGAAAATGGTTATTCTAGCATGTTGACAGAATGACAGTTACTAAACCAAAGTAACTAGGAGTGTGAAATAATTAGATATGCTCCTATACTTCTTACTCTAAAAACTGCAAAAGAAATTTTTTGTTTATTATAATTAACTTAGATTTTAAAGGTAAACTGCAGTTCAGCCATCTGAGCTATTCTCGTATGTCTTGAAAACAATATTAGTAAGAAATATACATAATTCAGTCACTAGAATTGAATTGATTTTACAAATAATTTGGAACGTGAAAGCTCATTCAAAACATAAAATGCATACAACTTCTTTATCCGTCAAAAATAAATTCAGCAAACATCTTCCCAACAACTTCCACGGTGGCTCTCATAAAAAGGGAAACCTGGTCTATTATAATTAAATTTTACTGTTCAGTGAACAAGTAAACAAAAGTTTAAACAAAGAACACTTTTGCCGCTTCCACATTAAGCTCATGTCTACGTCTTCCAATTGTTAGCCCACGTTTAAACTCTTCCCGCTTTTTCGGATAGTTCCCCCCTCGGAAAGCGCTAATATTTTGTAGAGCAGCGTAAACAACTTAAGTTCATTCCTCCATAAAAGTCTCGAAGAGCCAGAAATTCTCTAGAAGCACTTCGACTGCTGTGCATTACTCAAATTCTAAAAGAAATCTTGTTACAAAGGTATTTGCTCTCTATAGGTGTTGCAGACAAAGTATATAATTTGAGTTTACTACATCTGTTGTAATTTATCGGGTTCATATTAAGATTGCAACAAGATTTGCTTCACTGTCTATTAATTATTTCAAAAGTACTAATAGCGTTCTAATAATGTTTCTGGAACTAATAGACATAACCAGCGAAATTCGTATTTACGTCGATAGTAATAAGATGAGATATGTATTTTGTTTCATTGACATTGTTACTGATCTATTTTGATAATATTCATTGTATAGTGAATGTGTAACATACGAGTACAACTCCTAAAATAATCTATAGTGCACTCTTATGTAATTTTGAATTCCTTCGATTTAAGTATTGACTCGATACCAAATATACTTTCGATCAAATATATACAGAGTGAGCACGTTAAAAAATTAATTTTTGTCTAATTCTGCTTCAGCTGGAGAATTATTAGTTAAATAAAAGTAATATTTTGCCCATAGCTCAGGTTTTTACCCTTGACCGAAATAGTCGTATTTTGATACCAGCAGATACAGGATGAACAACTTTTTCCTTTACTATTTTAAACATTTTTAGTTTGAAACTTCCACTTGCGAGGGAAGGCCCGAGTAAAGACCTATATATATATATATATATATATATTAATAATAGTGTTTTTTATAGAGCATTTATAATTTTTATCAAATGTGTATCCCTTTTACCGTGCATTAACTCTATTCTAAGTATGGATCTCTTTTATTACAGAGGACCTGAATTGCTTATTTCCATTTTCTGCTTATAATATATAGCTGCGATTAATTTGATTTTTGATCTTGAGATATGAGGATATTCGAGCTATTTTGTGACTTCATGGCTCTTCTTATGGGAAAATACAGCGCTGCCAATTTGATTTCTATTTCTTCTTGTATCTTGGGTATCCATGAAGTGTTCCAAATTTTTGTTTGTCTTTCCCACCTTTACGTTGAAATCTTCCATCAAAATGCAGTGGCCCTTTGAATTTGTCTCTCTATATGAGCACTCCAGTTCAGCTCCGAATCCAGGATGACTCCGAGGTATCTAACCGATTCAGAGCGCTGAATGCTGCGCCGAAGAGTGAAGGCTGTCTAAAACCCTCAGTTCTCCTTCTTTTAGTGAAATTGCAAGTTCTGCTGTAGTAATATTGATCCTAAACCCTTGCCTTATGCACCAGTTTTGTACAGTAGCGAGAGCTTCTTGAATGATCTCACTTACTGTGCTAGCGAACTTTCCAAGCGTTAATGTTGCAAGATCATCAGTATAACCGAACACAAAGGAGCATTTTGCAAAGAGCTCCCTGAGTAGCGCTCCCACGACCAAAACCATAACATTGGGGACAATACTCCTCCTTGAGGACAGCCCCTAGTGACAGTCGCTCTAATGGAGAGTTCGTCTATTGAGACAATTACCTGTCGGGCCGACAGCATGGAACCTCACCATCTTATCAACGAGAGTTTGATCCCGTGCTCCTCAGCGGCTGCACAGATAGAGTCAAAGGAAATCTAATCAAACGCCCCTTCTATGCCTAGAAATGCACCAAGCGAGAGCTCGTTATGGTGCAGGGCTTTCTCTATCTTGGAAACGATCGCATGAAGTGCCGTTCAACTGACCTGCCTTCTTGGTAGCTGTATTGCGATGAGTGTAGCGGAAAATCAACCAATGCTCCATCTTTAATGTAGGAAAATGGAAAATAGATAGGAAAATTACTTTTACCGTCCTCCAGGGCACAGGAATGTGTCATAGGGCCAGTCTAGTACGAAAAATGTGATAAAGGGGCCGTAACAGAACTTTCATTCAGTGCTGTAGCAAGGCCAGAAAAATGCAGTCAGCACCAGCACTTTTATATGGTTCAAAGGTGAACAGTGCCGGCCACTTCAAACGTTTTAGGCTAACTACTTTTGAGGCAGTCCTCCAGTCCATAGCAAATACAGTATGATCGAAAACTTTCAACGTCTAGAGGGCTGTGGAATTATTTTGTCAAAAAATTTTGTTGGCAGTCGTAGTAGTAAAAGTCACATTGGAATTGTATATCTGTCAGTTTAAGGTTATGTCAGGATTGTCATTTCAACAAATACAAACATTCTTGTTGAATACATAAAAAATGTTAGTAACAAAAGCAACTACAGCTATGCAAAATGATTTGCTGCATTTTCCATACACAGAACTACCTAGTGCTCGGCATTAAACATCCTGTAAAAGTTAAGTTTATCTGTCAAAATTGTAAAGGTTATATTATTAAGTAGCTTTACTCATCACTGCCAACATAAATTTATTTTAGATCCACAGCCCTCTAGAGGTTGAAAGTTTTCTATCATGCGGTATTCTTTCTTGTACAAGACTGAAGCCGGGGAAGTGGACATCAAAGAGATACTTGAGTGCCTCTTTCTTGGTATCCGTGAAGGTACCCGATGGAGGCCTCAGCTTCCCCAGCCTGGAACCTGGAGTTTTAGAGAACGCTTTCTGTAGTCCCGCTCCTTCTGGTAGGCCTTCGATATTTTCGCAGAAATCCCGCGCGAATATTAATAACAAAACTGAAATAGGCAATTACTCCGTTAAAAAAGTACATTTGGAAAGAAAAAAAAGGTACAGGATATAACAGTAAGAATCAACACATTGAAATGGAATTGGGCTGACCACGTTGTTGGAGCACTGACAGATAGAGTAAAAATCTGGTGTGATACACGCACACAACTTTCTTTTACAGTGATCTTATAATTAGCCAAAAATTTGATTTTAAATTTTTAAGCATTTGTCAAAAATTTTCAAAAATTACAAATTTTACAAAAACGGTACAAGATAGAGTGTTAGTTCAAGAGACAAATTTTCTCTAGAATTCTAAGCTGAATTCAAAAATGTAATAATATACTTTAAAATAGGAGTTAATAAAAAATAATAGAAAAAGAAAACAAAAGAAACCCATTTTAGAAGTATTCAACTGGAAAATCACCTATCTCACGTCAATACACATTAAAAATTTAATAAAAATGTATAGTTTTTGAAAAAATCGAAAAAAACTGAAAAATCACAAGAGTAAACACCTACTTCCGGTTATGCGATTTTCTTCAAAAGCTTTATGTCGCATCTACATAGTACACAAAACTTATATATGAAGTTTCAACGCCATACCTCTTTCCGTTTTTGAGAGATTCTGTTCACAGACAGACACAAAGACAGACAGACACACAGGCAGACAGACACACAGGCAGACCAATGAAAAAAAATATGTTTTTTTGGGATCAGGGGACTTTAAAACATGAAGATCTGTGGAAAACTCAATTTTTGGGGTGGAATCCCATACTTCCTTTATTGTAAAAGGAAGAAAAAAAGTAACAAATAGAAGATCTTAGTGAGAGAGAAGAACCACTAGACGACGGTAGTAACGATGGAAAGATGAGTTAAAGGGAGTAGGTGGTTTTAACTGGTACAACGTTGCCCAAGATAGAGATCGATGGAAGCATTTAAGAGAAGCCTATTTTCGAACATGGATAGAAAACGGGTAGAAGAAGAAGAAGAAGAAACCTATTAAAATAAAATTTTTATTATTAACTCTATAGAATCAAGAAAGACAAAGTTAATACCTGTAAGTTATTGAGAACTACCGTGGATTTTCCTTTCTGATTTATAAAACTTATTCGAATAAATTTGTCTAATTTTGTTTTTTGGCAATAGTTTTAGATATATCTTCAAATCCGTTACAATTGTTGTAATCCATTACAAACTTGGATCTCTTTCTCTTTGTCCTCACTGGTTTCGACCATCAAAGTTTTGGTATGCCGTAGGTACTTCTTTCTCTTCTATTATAATTCCATTCTAGTTTTTATATATCCAATTGTATTTCTACTCTAATCCGCTCGTTTGTAATTCTGTCCCCGAGTGCGATCCTTAAGTTACGTAATTGTAAGTAAAAAAAGGTAAAGGTTCAGGGTTATTTCAATTCCCCAACTGGGGGCGGGCTGCTATAGGGATCTTCCGTCCCTCTTCAGCCAAGAAGAAGAATGATAGGATGGGTGAGAGAAAGGAGGGGTGGAAAATGGAAGAGAGGCCAGGAAAGGTGGAGAAGTACTGCCCCTGCATTCGCCTCAGAGAAGGTACTCTGTTGACTCAGGAAAACCACCTAAAAACCTGAATCAGAATTGTAAGTCTCTATATTAAGTGCTTAGGGAACACTTAGGTCTCAGCACTGTGGTTAGTTTTGGCAGGAAGACTTTCATTTTAAATATGTAAATATTGTTACGTTTTACGTTCTGGGCTATTTAAAAATTATACGCCGCTTCTTGTTTTAAGCATTTATTTACAGCAATTTATCTTTACTATTTACAAAACACAAGACTATTAAAGCGGGACACAAATTATTTATAAACCAATCAGGAACTATTTCTAACAAGTACACTTTATTTATTTTTACGCGACTTAAACATTAATGATTTATTTGGCTAGATTTATTTAAAACGCGTTATTTATATGGCTAGATTTTATATACACACGGGTTTATTTATGTGGCAGCTCCCGCGTACTTCAAAACTGGAGTCGGCACTCGGACTTGGACTTCGACTGCCTCTTATTTCCTATTCGCGTATTTATATATGCGCCGGGTGAGCCATCCCGGAAACGTTAAGGCCTCGCTCGATCCTTCCAGCAACGCTGACGTGTTCGCGCGCATGAGTCACCAAGGTCGTTTCTCGAAGCCTGGGAGGCTGTGAGTCATCCGTCCGCACGTGAACCGGCTGAAGGTCGTGACACTGCCCCCGCCTGTCATTCTCGAATGATCGGGACGCTGAGTCATATGTCTGCAACGGCCCGGCCCCAAGATCGTTACAATATGTAAATATTTGTGATTAGTTTATTCGCTTTCCCCTTTTTATCGAAACAACTACTTAAGCCTATACGTGGATATTTGTTAATTATGTTCAGAGTGTTCTTGCAACTCATAATAGTTATTACTTACTAGTGATACTACAATTTGTTATTAACTTTATTTTTCTAGATTCAACCATTGCAGTCCCAAAACTTTTGCTGCTATATTAATTTTTCTATCATTACCTTAGCTCTTAAGGTGCTTCTGTATCTATGACTATGAGGATATCTCTTAAATACGATATTTACCATGTGCGCGTGGTTGCAACCATGAAGCTGTAATTAAAACACGTGACTGAAGCAAAAGTGGCTGCAAGTAAATCCAGATAATAAACTCTAGGACATTGCAGCTATAACCGTCCGATTTTTGATCCGATTAATATAAAGCGTGAAATTGCTAAAGGTTGCGTTGCTGCATCGCCCTTTAGTGGCACTATTACGAAGCAGACTAAAATGAAATAACACACACATGATTGGCAAAGCCAATACATATATACAATTTAAAGGTTTTAAGTCAATTAGTTCTTAACACATAACAAAACTCAGTTTCCAGCCACCCTCTTTAAAGCCTCCATTTCAACAAACTAGGGAAATTTCTTTACGTAGCTAAATTACTTTATTTTTGGTTCCAACTGAAATAATGCTGCATAGTTCAGAAACGCTCTCCATATATAAACTACAAATAAAACTGCACCAAATACATAGGTTTGAAAATTTGCAATTAGGCTACATAAAAGAAGGAAAAGGTACAACTTGTCACAGGCCACAGCTGACTCACCGCGGACCGACTCGCCGCGAAGACTAATGAAGTTTGCACTTTGAACCTGAAATAAAATAGCAGCGTTGATAGTAAACCAATGAATTTATTTTCATATATCGGGCGTAACAGAATACCGGCTACCCTTTTTATTTTTTTTTATCAAAATACGAAAACGAAATTTGCATACATACACGTAAATCCGCGATATCACTTATTATTTTTTTTTTGCATTTCCAGTTCGTAATTGCAAGATTAAAATCCTGGTCATTTGCTGTACATCAAAGGCAACCACAATTTGTATGAATTGAATGCATGTAAAGCGGATTATTAACCTACCTATCCAGGGTGGTTTATTTTTCATTCTACAAGCTGTAACTTTTCTAGTGTTGCGAATATTACCCTAGGGGAACAAGTTGTTTGGTATGACCATATATTTATAGTACTATATTGCTAGTAGGGCCTGGGAATGTTATTTAATTATGCTAAAACTAGTGAATCGCCAAGCTACGCTTCGGTTCTCTAATTTAAGAGAGATTCATTAATATAAATTTAAATTTAAGCACTCTACTACTAAGCCATGCCTACTCCTATAATAACATATAGTGATTCACTCGAGCTAACAGGCCACGGCTTCACCACTACTTAAGGATTTAATCAAATTAAAACGTTTTCGTACTTTTTTTGAAAATAAAAATGGACCTACGATCTAAGTATCAAAATCACCAAACTTTTAAGCCATCATACAACTTAATCGGTTCAGTATCTTCGGAGGAGATAGCGAACAAACATACAAAGAAAGAAAGAAAAAGACCACCGATTTTATGTTGCAGGATGTGTGTAAACATGCTCGCTTAACTAAACTACAAAATTTTAGCTACTTTCTTTAGTAACTTGCTTTAGCTACTATACAAATGTAAAGCCGCCTTTAGAAGCAAATTTTAAACTTGACCATGAGGTTCACTTCCCCACCTCGCTGGACGACGCTTGTGCACAGCTCGCCAAGTCAGTAGAAGAGTTAGTCGTCTGTCTCACTTACGCTGTGCCCTCCCTACTCATAGCCGCTAGCAATATAGTAAGTATTAAATATATGGGTATGACATCTCCCACAATAAGAAGTAGTGAAATTTCCACAGCCTACTATTTTTGCGTAGCGATATTCAAGTTTAATTTTTTAAATGGAACGCTCCATATATTTTGGCATTTTCTGAAAGCTACTGAAATAATCAACACTGCAATATTATAAGACAATTACGTTTCTAGCAACTTACATCGTATGAAGAAAAAGAAAATTTATCCATGGTGCCTTTGGAATTTTGAAGTGTTTGATGAACTTTCGTTTTGCTCATACTATACTTAAAAACTTAGGAATTAAAGCACCGATCTAGTAGCCTATGATTTGTAAAAAATGCCACGTAGTAAAAAAAAATACATTTCATCTGTCATGTGTGAATACTAAAACTTCACAGATAACAGATGAAATGTACTTTGTATTTGTTTGCTACGTAGCGTTTTTTACAAATCATAGGCTACTAGATCGATAACTTAATTCCTAATTTTTTTCAGTATAAGTTGCTGGAAAAGTAGATGAAGTATTATAACACTGCTGCGTAGAGAATTTCATTAGCTTTCAGAAAATGCAAGAATATATGGAGCATTACATTTAAAAAATAAAACTTAAATATCGCTAAACAAAAGTAGTATGCTCTGGAGGTAGATCTTCCTGAAATTTTGTATAATTTACCATTCTGAACAACTTTTCTTGGTAAAATTTTGCCTGAAAAAAAATAGTTTTCGCTTCACTGTCAAGGCCGACTTGTTTTTTAAAAACCTGAAAATATTCTTAAAATTCTCTTCAGACCAAGCAGAACCTAATCCCACAATCTTAAAATAAAATCAAAAATTTTTAGTCCATAAATTTATCGTTAACAAATAACTGAGACTCGTGTTTTCCATTCTCTTACAATGCTTAAATTATATGAACTAGGTACCCTTTAAAACAATAAACAACGATTTTTTATCAAATGGTGATCAAACTGAAATAATATATTTTATTCTACCAGAATTGCCAATTGCCTGCAGAAGAATATGCAAATTTACTTCTATACTATACTAACAACAGAAACATACAAATAGTGAGGCATAAAGTTTAATTTAGATACAGCAGTATATATGGTCAAAAACTAAGGATATAACTAATGATAACATGTGAATGTATTTTTTTTAAGGTTGACCACAAGTTTTTTGAAATGCTGTCCAATTGGACATTAATTAAAATTACAACATATGAATTTGATATGCTAACAGAAAGATATACGAAAAATACGAGTATTGTATTATTTCTAACAAATTACAAATGTTGCCAGAACTGTATTTCCACTCGTAAGTAGATAAGTTCGGAATGTAAATCGAATAAAAGAACGGGCCAATTGCACTCCCTTGTGGAACTCCATATGTGAATGTCTGCACAATTGGTTTGGTTTTTCCTCTTTTTAACTAATTATGATTAATGAACTAAGAGCATTTATTCTATATTTGATACTAATGTATATGCAACTCCTTCCATCTTCCAAGTCATACATACGCAACTCCTTTAACACATCATTAAATTCTAAATATCGCCACTTTTGGTAATTGGCCGGTAAAGTAAGGTTCTTGACAATTAGTTGATAATTGTAGGGGCATTTTCAATAATATAAAAAAGGATTCCTGGTTTTTGAATCCGAATCTTTGTCTTGCCTTAGCCGTTATAGCGAAAGGTTGTTATCTTTGAAGCTCTGGAAATTTTCAAGAAATGATGCATTCATCCTTGAAAATATAGGTAATTAATATAATCGAACGATAGTCGTAGTTTTGATCAGATTCATTTCCAAAGATAAAGCACTTGTCTCAATATGCAAAATTTCGTTGCTAAATTTCTATAATCATCTTTGGAATACTGAAACTGTCCAAAAAGTTGGAGAAATGCAGAAGTAGTCCCTATACGGACGCCAAAGAAACAGAAAATTGAATGCTCTTGTTACAGGGCCAAAAGTATGACTAACGGATTATGCAAGTTATTAGAAAAAATAGACCTAATGCGATAAGGCGTGAAAGCATTAAATCATTGGGGGTTTAAAAGTTATATCTTACATTTTATTAGAAATGTTCTAACACATATAGAACATTCGCTGTAAAAATAGATGAGGTTGTTTCTCAAGTTCGAAGTCAAGACAAGCATCGGTTTTAAGTGTAACCCTGCGTTTATGTGCAATGACTACAGTTAAAGTTATCGACTAAATGACAAATGTTCAGTGTTTGGAGCTGAATTATTTATCTTAATAAATCAATTGACTATATCCAACAAAATGAACATTGTAATAAATATATCATTATGAGTGATTCTTTAAGCACTTTATCTGCTAAAACAGATCTCTAAAATAAAAAGCCTCCAGTTAATACAATTTCGTGAGAAACTAACCAGTGCATACAAAAATGGAAAAATGGTATGTGTCATGTCTACATGGTATCTATACCATCCCATGTATAAATACAGAATAAGGAACTGGTAGACCGGAAAGCAAAGCTGGCTGCTCAGATAATGGACATTGAGTATTTAACAGTAAAAGACATATTAAAAACTATGAAAAAGAACTAATATGGGGTGAATAGCCACAACAATGGAATCAGGCAATAACTACAAAAAATAAAAAGCACCATGTAAAGATGGACCAACACAGTTATAAAAACTAAACGGAAAGAAATACTGTTAAATATGCTTAGAATTAGACACATAAAAGCAACTCATAATTACCGTTTAAGTAAAACAGATCCACCCAAATGTAACCACTACGAACAACAACAACCCCTTACTGTGCATCATCTTATTACGGAATGTGAACAGTACCAACTAAAGACGAAACCACCGTATCAACAGTCTGAGCAATAGTGCAACAGGAATTCAAAAACTACATGTATTACTATACCTAAAGGATTCGGCAAAATTCTAAGTAGAATTAAGGTACCTGGTACTCTGCATGCCTATGCCTTATCCATGGGGTTGGCAAAAAGGGCCTACGAAGGATTACTTGCCTGACATCAGTCGCCCCACAACTGATACTAACTAACATACCTAAAGGATGTAAAACTTAGTAAATGTATTTAATATTCTCACAGTGCCAAAAACCAATGAAGTTACGGGACTATAATAGTGTTAATAAAAAATTCACTTATACTTGAATATATTTCGGAAATATATAGTACTTTGTGGAATTTTGCAAAACCACATGGTTTTTAATTACTGGTTGGAAAGGAAACCCCATTTTTTGCTTTTTCTGGCTTTTATAATTTGAGGGATTGTTTTCGTCCCAGAGCACACATTCAATATCTTTGTTGCATTTCTTAGGTTGACGGACATTTTTTATGTAGTGACCTGCACATATTACGCAGCGTGGCTGCCTGCCACAGAATCTCAGGGTATGGACACATCTTTGGCAGTTGGTGCATTATGGGATGGCTGTTTTTGAGTGAAGGGGTTTGAATGTATTGTAAATATCTTTATTGTTTGGACTCTGTTTTAGTTCCACGTAAAGTAAAGGAAGTGTTTTCTTGATTGTTAATTGACGCATATTATTTATATGGAACAGGTATGACCAAAGTATTTTACTTCTTTTCGTAACATTTGTAGATACGTCGATGGGTGCATGTCTTATAGTATTACTTTAAAAACTTCTTACAGTTTTTAGTTGGTACGTAGGTGTGAAACTGAGTATGTTTTTGGTTCGAGCCTTAATCATTTTTCACTCGATTTAGGTTGTAATTTAACTTGGTCCTTAGGTAGGACTTCTAATGAATAATTCGACTTAGCTGTTTTTTTAGTATTTCTCATAGGGGTTGAATGTATTTAAGACCATCGATAAATATTTTATTCTTTTCTTAGTTTTTTCTCAGTTTCCTCACGTGATGGAATTTTATATGAATTGTTTGTATTAGTTGGGGTACTTAGCCAGTAATCTTGTAGTTTTATTTGTTTAGCAGTTATGTTTGAGCCTCTATCCTTCCTTTCTCTTTTTTCGTTATTGTCTTCTTCCATTCCAGTTCTTGGCTTAATGGTAGTGGATTGGCTTGATTATTATATTGGGTTGTGGATAGAAAATGCGGGTTTATTGGGGCTTGTTGTAGGTAGAGTATGTCTTGCATAGTCGGCCCAAAGTTGTGTATTTTGATCATAAAATATTACATTATTTGGTGGTGCCGCTGCATATTTCATGGTAGCGGCACTTGGAAGAAAAGCAATTGCGGAAACAAACATTCAAAATTGACTTTTGACTTTCGAAAGGCGTAGTCGTGTTATTGTTATTATGTGTTATCACAACAAGCAAGTGTGCCTATCAACTAAAGGTCAAGAATTAAAGCAGCTGCAATCTTGTAGCACAACATAACAAAATAAATGTAGATGTTTACTTAATATTAAGTTGCGGTCGGAGGTCCAATCACTTGATAAGAAATTCGAAAGAAGAGTATGTATTGGTTTTGAAAATACAGTTTCTAAAGTTTTAAAATATTTAATCGCAGAAACACAATGGAAAAAATATAGTACTATTTGAAACTATATCAGTAAAATCATTATTTTTCTCTGGGCCACTCAGGATTCTTAGCAAAAAGAAAAAAAATAAAATATTCAAGAACAAATACAGTAAACGTAATTTGGAAAGAATAACTTTTTTTTATTAGTGATTAGCTGGCTTTGCAAACAAGATGCAATACACAGTTTTGGTACAATATAGATACTTATGGCTTACAACATTTGAGGTATAATATTGCTTAAGGCTAATTATAATCTAGAGTAGATATTGCGGTAGCTTACGTTTGAGTCTACTGTGTATGTACTTTTGACCGAGGTTAAACGTTGTTGCACTTGTGCACATCACTGTTTCTTAAAGAAGTTACTGGTTAGTTTGTGTATGTAATCTGTGATTAGTGGAACACTTAATTGTTGGTGAATTTGACTGTTGGGTAGGTACCAAGGACACTTTGTTCTGCATGGTTTGAAATCTCTTCAATGTTGTTTTGAGTGCGCTACTCCAAGCTCGACAAGAATGTGGTATTGGCCGGAGAATCGCCTTATCTATTAATAGCGAAACATTCGTGTCTAAGGCATGATTCGCGGTTGATCAAGGGGTACAATAGTATGAGTCTTGTGTGGCACGTATTAAGTTTTTTATTTAAATGATATCCCCAGTTGAGCTTAATATCAAGGTACTCCAGGTACTTGACTGAGGCGTCTTTTGAATTCCATGGTATATCGTCATTGTTTAATCTAATTGTAGGAAGATAGTTGTAACGCTCTAGTGTGAACATCTTTGCTTGAGATTTGTTTGGGTTGATTTTTATCTTTCATTTTCGAAACCA
>CALNHX010008128.1:0-64599 GCA_940337035.1 Agriotes lineatus
TTGTTATTAACCGACGTTTAAGCTCTTAGAATGTACCATTTTTAGTAAATATTTTTAATGCATTATCACTAATTTCAACATAACATATGTAAACCTTAAACTTTAAATATCAGAAATATTCCCAATTCCCTAGATAAATGTTAATTTTTATTTAACATAAAAGCGCAAATGTGGTGATCGAACGCGGTACGGTAGCAATATGTTTGCTTAATATGTGTTACCACATTAAATACACTGCTTACTCAGCTCTGTAGGTTAGTGGATAGCACATCTACTAGCAATTGGGAGGCCCTGGGTTCGAATTCCCGCCACGTCTTCTCTGATTCAGGTTTTTATGTGGTTTTCTGAAGTCAACAAAGTACAGTCTTTGAGGTGAATGCCGGGGCTGTATTTCTCCACCTTTTGTGCTCTTTCTTCCATTCTTCACCCTTCCTTTCTCTCGCCCCTTCTATAATTCCCGTTCTTGGCTGAAGAGGAACACGCAAGGTCCCTATAGCAGTCCACCCCCAGTTGGGAGAATTGAAATCACATTTAACTGAGCTTCAAACGACACAATTTCACTCAAATGATGTATTTCGAAAAAAATTGCTATTACCAACAGAATTATTATAAGAATTGCTTTCAATTTAAATTCGTGCTACTTTGTTTTTGGCTAAAATTGATAGTTGGCCTTTTCTCTAACAACACTGAGTGACAAGAAGCATTATCCATAACGGTAACACACTTACCCTAATGCTAGTTAGAGCAGGCACCAACTGATTTACTAACCACTTCTGCAAAAATCTCTGTTTATATTTTGTGGTAATCTCGATGTTCAATTTTTGAGTCTAAAAGGTACACAGTTCGGTAAGAAACCACCACGATGGCCTGCATGAAGGTACTGTGAATCTCTTACCTTCTGATCTCTTATTATTAGTGCACCTATCATCATCTTTCAACCACATTCGTATCATGCTTCCATTCTGGTATATCCAAGTTAGATCTAGGTAAATAATAGTTATTTAATATACAAGTGGGATAATTGTAAGTTACAAAGGAGTGCGTAGCACGAGATATGTAAACACACACGTATATTAATGATGAATTATCACATATGTATTTTACAACATTTTATCTTGACTGCCTCAAATTAGAAGTAACTACAAAGGACATCAGCAGAAATAATGAAATGTCCGTTGCGTAAAGAAATTTGGGTGACGTAATGAGCTTCATTACGCACCGAAAATGGATCTGATTTCATTACCTAACTGAGTTAGATAAGGCGTTAATGAATTTGATAATATGTTTTTATCCATGCACTCGTAGATTAAAGTAACTTCTTCCTCGCCATGAGCATATTACAAATATTTTTTTTTTTGAATTTTAGTTTGCTTACAAATTTTTGAATAAATCATGTACTTTTTGGAATCATGTTTTTAAATATTTGTACCCCATCGACTTCGATAGTTTTTAAAGTTTTGTATAGCCCTCTGTGTATTCCAAATTCAATCTAGCATGGCATTCGCAAATTTTTGGCTCTGTTGGAATTTCAAAACTGCATTATCCAAGTAGTTATCTCTTGACTTTGTTGAAAGTTCTTCTACAGTCTGAAAATTAGATTTGAAATATTTGTAAACAGCACTACTGAACGTAGGGGTATTAACTATAATACTGTATTTTAATCTCAATTACTTAAAGAAAATGGTTTTCCAACCGTTTTAATTTTTTTAATATTTCGACGTTACTTGCACCATTGCACAGTTGTGCAGATTCCTTAAAGCAGCTTCTACCGACTGTTTCTACTTCATCAACATTCACGACATTACTGTTCAATCGAAAATCACTTCGACTTAATTCATTCATCCATTCATAATCTATAGTTTCTTCTACCTTTCGGTGTCGAGGACCATTCATACCTTGCGGGAAATTAAGTTTTATTTTGACTGACATTTTCTATCTGTATTAATAAATTTTAAATTCTCTTCATGCAAGATGAAAACTTTGAACACTTAAAATTACAAACTAATTTGCATCCAACAAATAAGTGCTGCCAATATAAATCTAGTGTCTCGCCTAGTTTCAAAAGGGCTATACATAATAATAATTATTTCTCCGTTACTTTTCTAGTTTTCTATCATTAGTGACTAAAGATGGATTTTTTATTATTTGGAATGACCACAGTAATATGCTTATTATGAGTAGGTATTTAATAATACTTATTTATGCACATAGTGTACCAAAATATTTTGCAAACGAGGTGCATACAACGTTTTTCTACAGATTTACCAGAATAATGTAAAATATTCATAAGCAATATAAAAAAATCTGTAAAAGGCTTTACTCAGAACTACTCTCGTCGACATTGCGACACTAAATAATTTTAAAAATCAAATTAAGATAGGAGTAAAAATATCTTCACGTTTCTAATAAATTAAATAAATTTTCAAATAAAAAAAAACGTTACCGGTGGTCGAATTCGAACGGCAGGCGGACCGCGTATGCAGTCCCAACGTTTTGTGGGATATTGCAAGCGAATGGGCTGTTTCTACCTAAGCTACGGAGCACCGACCTTTGGAATTCCTACGTTGCAGCTGTATTAAGTAACGCACTAATTTTTTGCTCCTTTTTGTATCGTACAGCATTTTATTCTGTATTGATTGGGGCCCATTTTTTGTAAGAATAAAGCCTGCGCTATGTACAAATTATTACCTGTAGTTATTGCTAAGTTAAATAAAAAATAAACGGTGCTCACCCTGTACATATTTGTCTGAAATTTTCTCGGTTTTATACCAGGTAGATATATAATGTGTATGCAAAATATTGTCTTCCTCCGACAAGTCGTTTTTGAGTTATACCGTACACAGGCAGATAGACAGATAGACAGACAGACGGAATTGAGTAAACCTGTTTTTCGTCATCTAGGGACCCTGAAACTTGAAAATCTGGAGAAATCTCGAAAGGTGATTCTTTCACGGTTATAATACTTCCTTTGTCTTTTAGACGAGGGAAGTAAAAACAGTTAGGTATGTGGAATTGTGTATACACGTATTTCAGTATAAATTGCTGCATTCCTTGCCTCTGAACCATTCCCCGGAGTCGACTTTTAGTTTCTTTCAAAACGATCAAAGTTCGTGGGGTAAATATAAGAAAAATTTACTATCGATCTCTATATCAGCTATGGAGTGCCACCTTAAAAAACTCTTTGTCTCTTACATTTCAATGTGTAGGTTTTCAAAATCAGCCGCAGAAAGAGATGAAGATGGTGAGGAATTTATTCCACCAGGAAAAATTGTTGGAATGTTCAAAATATCTATCAGTTTTACAGATATCTGGGGAACAAATGGATACGTCTTTTAATATGGCGAATTCAGAGTAGGTTCCTGGATATTCTGTAGTCTAAAGTTATTGTGCCTATTTGGACAGAAAACGAATGTGAAACTTATAACAACTAAAAATCCTTCTAAACTTCTATTTTTTTGCGCAAATCAAGAGACACTGATTCGATTTCAGGCAATAAGAATTTTTAAATGTCTGGCCATCTAGCGGTGAAAATATAGACGATATCCCTTATTTCTTAGGATTGGCAGAAACCATATTCTTAGTACATTTCAGTTTCGTTTACGCTAAATGATATTTCGAAGTATTTGTACTTCGTTAACCTTCCTACCCATCGCTGCCATTCAAATTTCAGAATTTTGGTTGCTTTGATTGTGCCGTCAGCAGTAACCCCTGTTCCGGGCCCCACTTTCAAAACTAAATTACCATTAAAACTAAAAAGTAATAACGGCATATTATACTATATCTACCGAAAAGCATATCATAATTATGTAGTCATTAATTTTTATTTAAATTGGTCAAGGCAACCTTGTAGATTTTGATGTGACGTCAATACAATACCTAATAAACGGTACACTATTCTGCAATTTAATACCGACACTGTAAGCAACGAATAGGTTGACATTACATACGACTAATATTTTGAAGGTAAGTGTGATTCAATAAGTGCAAGATTATTATGTTGTACAAAAAGTTCTGGAGGGGTAACTAATAATACATTGATGGCCACTTTTGCATGCAAGGTTACTGTTAAAGAATATAAATATCTATGTGTATTGAGCACAAAACATATCATTTTGACTATTATTCTCCTAAATTACTTTTCAAATTTTACCCAAGTCAAATATTTTACGAATACAAAACATATCATTTCAGGACATCAAGAGTCCGCATGTCGAATATATTCTAATAATATTAAACGAAAGAGTCATACTTGTTACGATTACATAATAAATAAATCTCTCTCTCTTTAGTTGTTATTGTTCATAGCTCAAAAGTCGTGACCGCTGCTATAGGTTAATTGGTTGCATGCATCGTTTCTTTTTGTGTCTCTGTTTTTTGCGATGTTGTTGTTATTTTGATAGCAGAGCCAGTAAGTTCATGAACCTGGTATAACCAACACTTGGGTAAACTTCCTCTTGCAAATCTCTCTTCTATCTTACCTTGAGCTATAAGTTTACCAAAGTGATCTTCATTTCTTCGCGTCAGATGACCATAGTATTGCGGTAGTCTTTTCTGCACGACGAGTGAAGGTTTGGTTGGTATTTTAATTTCAACAAGGATAAATACGTTGTTGCGATAAATAATAGTATATTATGATACTAGTGTATAAGTAAGCCTTTAAAGCACTTGTAACGAGTTAAAGAGCACGCGTCGAAGCGGAGTGCTTTTAACGTCGCTAGTGCTTTAATGGCACGTATACACCTGTATCATACGCTACTTTTTCTACGATCGTAACAGAAATATAAAAACTTAGTTCGGGGACACTTTTTCCGTCACATTGTGTTTAGATATTCTAGGTTATGTGGAAAGTCACAACCCTGACTAATCAACGCAGAGCCATAACCGCTGGTACTACGAACTTGAAATTTGGGTGGATAGTTCAATTTTTTACGTAAGGTAGTGCTAAGAAGGAATTTTTGAAATTCAACCCCTAAAGGGGTGAAAAGAGGTAAAATGTGTTATAACATTATTTTTTTGGCATATGGCTTTATTTTTAAAATATTTAGAAAGGAGTGTAAGGAAATTTGAGAATGTTAACCCTGAAGGGGTAAAAGGAGGAAAAACTGAAGAGGGGTGGGGGGTTAAAATTATTAATTTTTTTCGCTGTGAGTTCCATTCCACAATAAAATGGGTTAAAAGAGATTTTTTGAAATTCCACCCCTATGGGGGTAAAAGAAGATAAAATGGGTTTTCACGAGTGCCTCAATATATCTTAGACCCGATGACATAGCGACTTGGTGTTTATTTCTAAAGATTGTCAATGCAAATACCTAGAAACATATTTCAGGATTTTGCGCTAATCAACCCTTAAAGGTGCAAATCTGGATTCGGGGTGAATTAAAGAACTCTTTGTATCTCCTATATTTATTGAGTTAGAATATTCTTTATGGCATATAGATGTATTTTTAAAATCTTTTCAAAGACGTCTAAGGGTTTTTTAAAATATTGCCCCTAAAGGGGAAAAAAAGAGGCAAAAGTAAAAAAGGGTAGGGGGTTAAAATTATTGATTTTTTTTCTTATGGGTGCATTTTAGACTAAAATGAGGCAGAAAAGGTTTTTAGAAATTTCACCCACAAGGGGATGAAACGGGTATACCGCTATAATCTATATGTATAGAAGATAAACCAACAACTCAACAACGCGGATCCGTAGTAATCCTTGGTACCAGGAATTTGAAATTTGGCACGAAGAGTCCTTCAGTTACGTAGCGAAAAGCAAGGAAAAAGTTTTCGAAATTCCACCCTTAAAAGGAAGGAAATAGGTAAAATATCTTTTCACGAATTTTTCTCTAAAGGCCCTATAATACCTATATCAATTTGGTTTTTACTTAGAAAGGTTACCTATGTTCCTAAAAACGTAATTCAGGATTGTGCACAGATCAACTTCTAAAGATGCGAATTTGGATTCAGGGGTGAATTATAGAACCTTTCATATTTCCTGTGGTTCCCGGCATTGTTTTTGGGCATATGTGTGTTTTTTAAATCTTTAGAAAGTGGTTTAAAGTTTTTATTCTAAATTTCATTGTGAAAGGAGTAAAAAAGGATAAAAGTAAAAAGAAGTTAAAAAGAGGTTAAAGTTATTGCTTTTTTCCGTGTGTTCAGTTTAGAATAAAATAGAAGGATTTCCGAAATTCCACCTCCAAGTGGTGGAAACTGGCATGTTGCTACAACTTATGAATACAACATTTAATAAGTACATTTATTATTATTCTTATACTAAACCTATAGTTTTATCAATCTATACAAGGAGAACGACAATTAAATACACATTTCTAGGGGATACGTGAAGCATAAAAGGCTTATGGAGAACTTTTTTTCGGAAGAATATTGTTTCCTTTTTACCTACAATATTGTTCTGTAGCGTTTGTTAGTTTAGCCTTTAGCGTATTGAGTGAGGGAGGAGGGGAGCATTCTAGAATTTGTTTAAGATTTAGAAGAAAAAACATTTGTAGTCCGTACGAAGAACGGGCATCTTGCTAGTATAGTATAAAAACACGCCACCAATGGCAACGTGCGAATAAGACGTAATTCGGGCGCTAATATTAAGAGTGCAAACATCACTTTTGACACTAGAAACTGTGCAAAAAGTTATCATTTTGATACAATCGTAGAAAAAAACATTTAATTATGGATTTTGTAATATTCAAAGTAAGTACAACGTATTATTTCAAAGTACAATATGACAATAAATATAGGATACCAAAATTAATAGCATCGTATCAGTTGCAATTTAAATGACAATTGCTGCAAATGTCACTTCGATCTTTTGTCGACACCTTCTCGTTAAAAGTATGCAATAACCGTGTTAAACAAGATGCTTACTACCGAGCAAAATCATTTTATTTGCAACCTCTATAACCGTTCATACGAACAAGGCAGAAATTACGAACCAAGTATCAAGTACCTACGTTAAATTTCAATTTCTAGAGAATGGGAACGATGGAAAACAACATTTTCAATAAAACTACTCCAGTCAGTCGCAACTGCGAAATTGAGAGGGGGATCGTACCTACAGTTCTTCAAAAATTTACGTAAACCTCTATTTAGAAATTACCGATGTAGGAAATCTTCAAGAATGCTTGGAAGGGAACTATGCTTGCAAAGGGGTGGTGGTCACGTGGAGCATGTCATACATCAATACAATAGACATCAAAACTGGAAATATTATAGTGATAGTTGTTAACCACAACAAATTAAGATTGCAAACTTCGGTATCCTATATTTATTGTCATACTGTATTATGAGTTTCGTATGAGGAGTATACAGGGTAACGAAAATGTCGGACATAGGGCAAAGGTAATGTTAAAAATTATGAAGGTTCGTCGGCTATATATGTAGTAATGTAACATAGCAACGTTGCTTGTTTTACTGTAGATGCAACGAGAGAATAGCTTAGGGTAAAGAAGTATTAGGAAAGATTCATGTTATACACTTGTCATTACTGAAGTGTATTGTTGGTGGCACTGTCAGTCTATGTCAAATTCGATGTTAGCAGGTTAGGTTTTACGTCAGTCTGTGTCAAACAAAACTTAACCTGCTATCTTCGAATTCGACATAAACTGACAGTACCACCAACAATACACTTCAGTACTGCCAAATGTATAACACGAATTCGCTTGCATTTCTCTTTCAACTCGGTTATTATCTCCCTGCTCGGACAATACACCAAACAACATTGCTATGTTACATGGCCACAGATATAGCTCATCTTTCGTAATTTTTAATTTAATCTTTGAATTTTATCGATTTTGAGAACCAAAATAAAATAAAAAGGTTATATGTAAACGTGCATAATCACGATTATAGCCTCTGGGAAATTGAAAGCTCTCCGCTTTGCATCGCGCTTTAAACATTTCCATCTATTGATTATGCCCTTAATACATAAATAACTATTTTGTACGTATTCCTATTATATATGGATGTGCTTATTTACACGCTGGTTCACTGCTTTTCCTCTTTAAGAAGATTTTAATTTGACATTCATTGGACTTGGCCATACCATATTACAAGTATTGTGCTCTAATTATAACAATATTTGTAGTCAGCACTCATAAGAGATCTCCTAACTGGGAGCTGGGAGCGGTATATGTATTATAAAAGCACCGAAATATCTTGCGAACTAACCAATAGTCCAATAACGTGATGAAAATATGTCCCATATGTTTTACACAACAGTTAATATTATTCCAGATGGCAATTATTTATTTAGCTCTATTTCTTTAAATGTTTATGGCACATGCGCCACAAGTTGTTGGACCATCCTAATCTACGGTTTAACAATCCATTAGACACTGTTTTCTATCGCTCTATTTTCAGATCTTAAAGATGCTTTGAAACATGTATGCCAAAGAAAGTGAAATTCAGTTCTCTACATTCTCCATTCTTTTGTCCACATTTCATAGGCTGGAAGTATGCCTTTATGTACAATAGTTTGCAAAATATCTCGATTGTTGGAATTTATACCTCTCGTCCCCGGTACGCTTTGCTTAAACAATTTCTGTAGCATTTGTTAAAAATAATTTGGTGATTAATCTGAGTTGATATGAATCCAGCAAAAATAGGCTTTCCACTAATTTAAAAATCATTGCGAAATATTAAAAAATAAGCTTGTAAATGCGCAATGGACGCATAAACTTCATCAATTTTGAGTAATAAAAAAATGCGATTTTTTTTTGCAATCGCACATTTAGATCCGCAAGATCATTCCAGATAGTGTACATTTTTTTCCAAACTCTATCTTCGAGTGCACACCCTATGACCAAATGAATGGTCCTGATTCCTGTCTAATAGTCTCATGAGTTTTGAAAACCTAATATCATTAAAATAGTACCTAATGGATAGTGACACACGTTAAGCATTGTCCACAACGAAATTTTTTAAATCTGCAACGGGTCGCACTAGTTTTTGTTTAAATTGTTCCAGGTAGCTTTGTAGATTTTGATGTGACGTCAATACGATACCTTATAAACAATAAACTACTCTGCAATTTTATTACTGACACTGTGAGCGAACGAATAGGTTGTGACATTACGTACTTCTAATATTTTGAAAGGTGAGTGTGATTCAATAAGTGCAAGCTTATTATGATGTACAAAAAGTTCTGCAGGGCTAACTAAAAATACATTGCTGGCCGCTTTTGCATTCGATGTCACTTAAAATATATCAAAACTGAATTACAACTTTAGCTTAAACTAGTAATTTCCTATATCTATATGTATTTACTATAAAAAGTGTTACGGTGTAAACCTATTAAGCACAATGTACTAAAGCTACTGTATTTTATGCGAATACCAAAAAAATCGGTTTTAACGGGAAAATACTGAAAGTTATAAAGCGTGCACATTTTCTACTTCATTCTTAAAAAAGGATTAGTATTTCATTTTGACAGATTTATTCAAATATACAACTTATAAGGCTTGCTTTTTTCGATTTATCTATGCAGTGTGGAAATTAAGTAGCGGATAAATTTTTCGGGAACAAATCTCAAACGGGCGTAACGATTCAGATTGCTGTGCGTATATTAATGTCATTTTCAGATTTTTATGTCATTTGTTTGAAATGTTATTTTTCCAACTTAAACTAATTCTGACAATCTTAACCTAATTTCTTATGTAGCTATACCTGCTAAAATTTGTAAAAGGCAAACAAAATTTTCATTAATTTTGCATGAGTGACATGTTAGACCAATTATTTATAATTGCTGAAATTTCATTTATTTAATGCAGACCTAGTTATAAAATAGTTATTGACGATACAAGTTACTAAAAACGCATTACCTATGCGTATTGTACAATAAATTATCTACAGGTTTGCCTAAAAGAGAAATAGTTCAGGCTAGCAACTGCTCGTAATTTTACAATTTAGAGGGTTAAAAATGTTAACCACTCGTTACTGGTCAGTTTCTGATTAATGAACTTATACTTTCCGAAAATCGTCCAAGTTTATTCTAAAATTTATTGTTCAGACTTGTCTGAGTAATCCCGTTTCTGAATCCCTATGAATAAGAAAGAAGTTTATGGTTTTGTTCTAAATTTTGAGCATTGACTCTTTTCTATAAACGTCATAAAAAGCACTTTAATATCATTTTTGACAATGTTAAAGTGATAGTATTTTGCTATAGCATGGATGCATTAAAATATTATTTTCCCGCTGCTGATCATGTAAGTCAGTGATACAGCCTTAATAACAAAACGTGTAAGTCGGTGATTATATTTGTTTGCTGCTTTCCCTTGACAACAGAAGTTAATGTTTTTATTAATTTACTAGGATAATAAAATTAGCATCGCAAGATGCAGACTTAGACGTTTTGTTTATAATTGCAAGTGTTTATGTGACATGTGACACTCACAGGTAACACGACTCACAAAAATTAATCCTGATGACAGGTGACAAATCAAACGATTTTTTCAAAAATCAAAAAAAAATTCTATAAGCAGCGGGGAAAATGTGATAAGATAACTCGGAATGTATCGCCTATTAACATTTGAGGTCCTTACATTCCGTAATATATAATATATGACTAGTTGGAAGATCCTATGCATTTATTCTTTTTTCTCGCTATGCCACTTTTCACATTTTTTGGTTTCTTTTTCTAGCTCTGCCATGCAATTTTTTAATTTAGGTTTTCGTTTTGCTTGTACTGGTAATTGCCTTTTTTAACAAAAATAATCAGTCAATTAATTAGTTACTATTGAACATAATTTGTATTCTAAAGCATCTAGTGTGGTCTATTACTTCTTGTTTTAAATTACAATGAAATGCTCTAGGACGCAGGTCCGTATCCAAAAAATCGGGTTTTGAAGATAATTCAAAAGCAAAAAATCATAGCACGAATTTCAATGCATTATTTTATTAGTCCTTTAATTACGCAACGTTTCCCATTCAACTAAATTTGTATCTCTTACTATTAACGAGATCCCCATACTGGCCTTCCTTACCATGGACACGATGCATACGAGTAGTAATGCACGTTAAGAATCATATTTGTTACGATTATACATAGAATTAATAAGTAATAGTTATTTATGGATCAATGGCATAAAGAAGGCGCTTTTGACCCGCGGCGCCGAATGGCTATAACACGACAAGGGCCAAAAACACTGGTTACGCCTGAGGTGCATACAAAACTTTATGTTCGATCGAAAAAAAAGGCAGATTCCGATTATATAAAACTTTGTGAAATGAATACAGGGCAATTCTTACAATTATTTTAGCTGAATAGTACCTTTATAACTAGGTATGGTTTTCATTAATACATATTTGTAAATAATAACTAAAATGACATCAGCGGCCGATAATAGTCATTTATAGATAGATATTTATCGACAAACGACGAAAAAGACTAACTTTACGCCTGAAAATGAGGTCTAAAACACCTATCGATCGTATATAACACCAATTAATTATGAATTTTGTGTATTCAATATGTTCCACTTAAAATGAAGACACTTAAATATCTTTTTTTAAATTTTAGTTAAAAAAGTATGCTTTTTAAAACTAATTTCAGTGTGTAAAGGGCACTTTTTTCACTCAGTTTAATAAAAAATGGCAAATTCAATGCAATATTCGACAGTTCATCATTCTTTATCCATCAAGTGAATTAAAGTCGTTGAAAATAACCACCAATGGGTTTACTATAACTGTACTTTCCGGAAGTCACAAAATGTTAATGTAATTTTGACCTTAAATTTTTTTTGTAACTAAGTATTTGATACACTAGTAAAAATATTCACATTCAAGCCCTGCTCAGAATCGCAAATGGACTGAACGAGGTGTACATGTTTTAATCTACTTATCTAATTTTAAATTAATATACAATTTACCAATATACCGTTTATTTACTTCGAAAGAAAATGTCCGTAAATGTATGTAAGTTCCGCCCCCGACTTTCCTTAAATTACGAAAGAACGTATAACATTGAACTATGAAATACCTATGCCATAGCTGCGTACTACTCCTGTCTCGCAATAATATTTGGTACAAAGCAAACAATAATCAGTTAAATATAACTTTAAAATTAAATATTTTTCTCTTTTTCAGTTAAACCACAAATTTTTATCGATTTGAACGACACAAAATGGACACGATTGTTAAATATCACGACTACTTTTACGAAGAACTTTCTGGTAAGTTTTTTACGTGTTACATATGAAAACCTATGTATACCTTCATTGCAAAATACTCATATATGAAGGTCTGTGTTGTAAATTTCAAAACAACTGCTTAAGTAAGTTGTAGCAAAAGACATTTATGTCCAAAAACATTTTGAATATTTAGCGATTGTGACAGGCACCTTTACAAATGGAATAACATACAAATTCCAATAGTAAGTACATACATACGATTCTCAATAAAAAAATAGGAATTATTTCAAAACACAAACTTCCATAAATAGAAATGATACCAATTCACTAAACAAATAAGAATTTTAGTACCTCCAATTCAAAATTGTATAGCTTTTAAACCTTCTCAAATAAAAAAATATCAGGGCTTTGAGAGCTACGCTTTAAAAATAATAAAGCAAATTTTACCATAATCTCCCTGTTCTGTCACTGACGTTATTTTGATTACAGATCATAGATTGGCTAATTACCCGCTAATGTCCTCGCCATGGCAGCTATTAGGAATAGTACTTCTCTATTTGTATGGAATCTATATTTATCTACCAGCTCATATGGAAGGAAGAAAACCGTATAAACTTGAATAAAATAATACGAATATACAATCTCTTCCAAGTCATAGCTTGCATGGCGATTATGTATGTCGTAAGTATTTATACCATAATTTATACAAATTATAAAGTAACTCTAACTGTGACTTCGCTGAATAAATCTCTTCTAAATATCTAGTTGGATTAATTAGTAATTAAAAATGTTTGCATTTATACTAAGCATTATGGACAATGTTCAAATGTACTAACTGCTTAGACCTTTGAAATTCGTCTTTTATTCTCAAAACGTTTAGAACTTACCCTGACCAAATTATTCTACGAGACGCACTCCGAATGATTGCTCTGTAACTAAAGAAAAGAAACATTTTAGTACCTATTTACTAATGAATACAGTTATTAATAGATAGACTATGCGTTCGGAGCAACCGATGTATGGTCATACCCAGGGTGGTATAAAAGGTGTGGACATAAGTTTCGGTCCTAACTATCACGCTGTAAATCTTCTTGATAACAGTGAAAACATCCAAAGACTTAAAGAATTAAACCACATAGATTTATACAGCTGTAACTGTTTAATTAGTAATTATTGTAACATCTAGTCGCTAAACTATATTTTTTGTAAGAAATCTTGGTGTTAGGATTGATGGATCCTATCTCTCACATCTATTCATGACACTTTTAATCGTTTATCTGTTTTGCTTATTGTATTCCTTTGTTATACAGATTGCAATTAGTTAATAAATTTATTAAAAAAAATAAGTTTCGGGGTCGAGTAACAATGCACTTTGGAGTAAAAACTAATGATATACCCGTGCCCGATTCTCAAGCTTTATCAAGTTATGAAAAACCTCATTTCTTCCTATTCACGAACAGAAAGTCGGCTTTTTTTATAACATTTGAAGGCATAGAAAATGTCACATTTCATTTATTTAAGATTCGTTGTTATGGAAATTCTGCTGTAAACACTTTCTATTCGTCGATTCAATTTAAGGCACAGAAAGTAAAACACTTTCTGTTCGTCCTTAAATAGTTTGTCAAACTGATAGTTATATTTTTTGACGAAACAAGCTTATTTTTAACAACTAGATTGCGCATTACTTGTTTTGTATTAATTATTAAGTACTAAATTATGTAATATTAAACAGTTTTTAATAGATATTAACGATACAAGTTTGATTATGAGCATCTTAACGACACGAGTTTGATTGCCAAAAACGAGGCGGTGAGCCGAGTTTTGCGGCAATCAAACGAGTATCGTTAAGTGCCATAAGCAAACGTGTATTGTTCAATATTTTATCTTCATCAATAAATTCTGGTTCAATGTATTTCTTTATACAAAAAGAGTGCGGTAATATTCATTACCTGGAGTGCGGTAATGAAGCTCTTAACGATACTAAAATTAATTTGGTTAAGAGTCTATAACAACACTGATGAAGATAAAATTATTTAACGAAATCGTAGAAAAAAATTATGTATATAATGCCCACAGAAAGTTATTTGCTGACCAGGTGCTCTTGCAAACGATGCACTCGGTGCAGCAGATGCTTATTATACAAAAAAACTGTTATTTATCGTCATTGATAGGTTATCTACATGTAGTTAATATTGAAAAACAATGATAAATCAACTGCATAGGTTCCAGGTAGTAAAGGAGCATAATTGTTGTGAATATTTTCAAATGCATTTTATTCCGTGATTATATATGAGATGAAGGCAATCACTTTGAGCAGTGGTTGTACTTTCAATTGGTTTGATCGCATACAATTTATCTGTTCACAAAAATATACAAAGTAATTGAATATAAAAATGAACAGAAAGTTATAAAATGAAAACAGCGAGTATGCTCTGCCATATCATTTGTTACGGTATTAAAAGAATTTTACGACACCCACCCAAGGTGAGCATCGCACCACTGAATCAGTCCTGGAAAACCGGCACACTTGCCCTGAAATCGGTTCGAAATAGGCTAATAGGCCACGGCTGGAACGCTCAGGGAGTCGGGCGTGAGTCACACGATACGTTCTGGGCAAGCGTGCGGTGGCATAGTATATACAGGGTATGTCGAAATTATGAGGGCGCCACCAAGCCTGTCTTAACCCGGCTAACCGGGCCTGGACGGTTAGACGGGAGCGAAGCATGCACAAATACTCCGCCGATAGGATTACTCAAGAGTTGCAAGGTCAAATAACAATTTCGGGATTGCCTTAAGCAAGGATTGTGATTAGGTGTCAATCCGACCGCGACCACGCAGCTGTCTCACTCACCTGTACGCTCACAGCTTCCTCGTTCCGTCGTACAATAATCAGTACAATAAAGGGGCGTCTATCTGTAACAGAACATGCACAAGCCGAAACAAACAATAGTTCCCTTAACTAACCAATCATATATTTAACTTCGGGTTACAATGGGGTAGCAGAATGCGTCGCCCTGTATCTAACCTTAATCTATAATTAAGGGCACCAGCTGGCACGCGCGCTCTAAACTTAACGACAGATGTTGAACATTAGTGAACAGCAATAATAGGTAGTAACGAGTACAAACATGTACGTGGCCTTATACGGCGGGCAGCGACGATTTACATTAGCCTTCGCGGCATGAACAGTCTGCAAGTCTGAATGAATACACTAACGTAGTAATGAGTAGTAATGAGTACAAATATACACGTTGCCTTATGCAAGGGCAGCGACGATTTACATTAGCCTTCGCGGCATGAACAGTCTGCAAGTCTGAATGAATACACTAGCGTAGTAATGAGTAGTAATGAGTACAAATATACACGTTGCCTTATGCAAGGGTAACGACGATTTACATTAGCCTTCGCGGCATGAACAGTCTGCAAGTCTGAATGAATACACTAGCGCAGTAATGAGTAGTAATGAGTAACACTCGCGTTCACAGCGGTAATCAGGTTAAAGGCACATACCTTAATGCGTAGGCGGCGAGGGAGCCTGGTACAGTTGAGTTGCGACGAGCTGCAATCGTAGGTGGTAGGTACCTTCGGTGTTACAACGGCGAAAGGGGGTGAATGCACAACCGCCTCAATGGCGACGGGAGACGCGTCAGGACGCGTACAACGGGACGACGAAAAGAAAGGGGGCCTCATTCGTTCTGCTGAACCAAATCCTCGTAGGTCGAGATGAAGGGGGCACGACCCCTCACTAACAGTAGCAGGAACTGGGCTCCAAAAACACCCACGTTACGCCGAAGACCACTCGACAAACTCCGACTCACAACCACCACACAAGCGCTCTCTGCAATGGGCTCCGGACGACTGCCACTTAAGGCGAAACAGTATATCACATGATTGCTGAAGCAGCACTTGACGGGAAAAAGGGCTGACGCCCCCGCCAAGGGCGGAAGCGCCGCACGAAAGCACACACTCTATCCGACCTCTTACTTGTTCGTTCCACGGCTCTCGGCTGACTGCCCAAAGGGACGCGCTCGCAAAGGTCACCTTGGTCGCGTCCTCACGTGACTAAACCTTGGCAGCCAATCGCAAGGCGATAAAATGAAACGAGCCAATGCGGGCCACGATGGTATCACGCCACCACAGCGTGCTATTCGGAATTCAGAAAAACGCCATCAGAGGAGAGCTCCAACCGACGACAAATACTGCTTTTGGGGCTAAATATGAGCGAAATCGTGATTCTGGAATTAGGCGATGGAGCCAAATAAAGAGCTAAAAGGGCTTAGCATACGGGCACGCTGCTCTAAAGCCTAGACGGCTATTTAAAATACCAAAATGACCTAACTAACGGCGTGAAATGCAATTAAGCATCTGAAACAGCAAAATGACTTAACACTCCCCTTACTTGAAAGAGAGTTCCCCGAAGTCTCTTATAAAACAACGAGGCATTTTGCGACAACGTAACGAGAACACAAACGAAAACGCAACAACGAAAAACGAACAAAACAAAAAAACATTCGATACGATAGAGTGCACCCCCAAAGGGATTACGCACACTGGCCACCAGATAGGGTGCAAAGGTGGGAAGAGAGAAGAGGAAGAAGAAAGACTGGATACGCCAGTAGAAAATACGTAAATTTGTGTCAAAATCGGGTACAAACAAGTCTTACACCTGTGGACACTTCCGACCAACCGTTCCAAAAGAACACAGGGAGGGGGGGGGTATAGAAATGGAAGTCCAAAGTCCCACCCAAGGGTTACCTGAAGAGGGCACGCTGCGCGTCACGAGATCGGCGCATTGTGTGGATCCCACAACTGGTATGAGTACCCAAGAGAAGAGGATGAACCACAAAAAAAAAGGAAAATAGTTGTGACAGAAACTGTCAAAAATAGTCATAATCAGTAATAGGAAAAACTCAGTCCACCGAAATCCTCAATCAATGCCGATGCCGGAGCCAAGTCGACTATTAAACCGCAAAGCGCGAGCTCGAAAGTGACTCCAACACCGAACACCAAAAGAAAATCCAGAAGAACCAAGTCTCCAAGGGTGTAGGCGTTCGATGACGCATGCCCAATAAATCCTTTTCAGAACTCCATGCGGCCCAAAGGGACTACCTTACGACGACAGGGTCCGCACGAAACAAAATGACCAGAAACACGCTCTCTTTATGTAATCCCACACAGGTGGTTGAAAATGGCGACGGCCAACGGTACGGTAAAAGAGCGCTAGGCCACGAAAACAACAGGGCATCACTACAAAGAAAAACTCAAAAATCTTTAAATACTTAAACACTTAAGAAACCTTATGCGAACAACCGGGCCCTGGTGTCACACAAAGCTCAAAAGCTTCCACGAAACTGTCCACAAAGAACACGATACGTGACAACATGACGTCATCAGACAAAAAGGGTACGGTAAATGACAACAAAACGTCAACAAATACGAAGCATTCCGACCAGCGGTAAAGACTCGTTAAATACTAACGGAAAGTGTACAAAACACTACTATGACTGTTAGGGGCGTCCACGAAGAAGTCGGTAAACAAAGTTGGGCGGTACATGATAATAATGAAAATGAAATAAAAGTCCAACGAAAATAACTACGTCAAACCAACTAAGAAGATGGCCTGAGGGACGTAATAACCGCACGAGCGAATCTCCCCAAGCACACCAACAACAATCCACAACTGATCAACAAACCAAAACGCAGTGATGAAGCTGAAAATGAATTCCAACCTGCTCACCAAAAATCAACTCGGTACAACACCAAACGATAGAGAAAAAAAATTGTCAAAATCGGTAATCATCAACGTCAAAATCGATAAACCTCGCTAACGTGAACGTCAAAATCGATAAACGTCAGTTCGGTACAACAAAAGTGTCAACTTAGCCCAAGGCTAAACAATGTAAACGACAGGGAATCGAAACTCCCAACTAAGCCTTCGAAAAGACTTAAAAAAACAAGGTCGGTACCTTCACTCAACAACATCTGGTACTAAATCCGACTAATACGGGATAAAAATCTGCACTGAATGCAACGAAACATCTCGGTAGTATGAACCGGCTAAGAAAAACAAGAAACGACGGTAAAAATGACGAAAAAGATACTCAAAATATGAAAAGACATGGAAAAACACAAAAAGAAAACTCAAATAGGCGATAAACAACAAGAAAACACAAAACTACAAATAGAAAATAAGAAAAGACAAGAAAAAAACATATAGAAAACAAGAAAAGAAACGTAAAGACAAATGACAACTAAGAAAAAACATATACACGATCAAGAAAACTAATGAAAATAAACTAAGAACAGGAAAAGACAAGAAAAGACATATAGAAAACAGAAGAAAACAAGAAAAGACAAATAGAAAACAAGAAAAGAAGCTCGGTAAAATATTCTACTAAGAAAAAAACGGTTTGCCAGTCCATACCACTTCGAAATGACGAAAAAAAAACATTTGTGACAACGATATAAATGACACAACAAGGCTAGGCAAAGCAAAGCCAGAAAGGCCTGAAAAGCCCCGCGTTGAGCGACAAAATTAAGACACACAGCGCAAAAAAAAGAAAACCCCAAAATGAGGTCGAGCGTTGTCGTGCACCAATAGGCTCCAAACGTTGGAATAGCCAAAATTAAGGCACAACGGGTGGCTTGACGACAGAACCAAACAGACAAAACCCCACGTTAGGGAACCAAAATTAAGACGTACAACGAAGGGGCTTGACGAGAAGACGAATATCAGAAAAGAACAGGCCCCACGTTGGGAAGCCAAAATTAGCCTGTTACGGTATTAAAAGAACTTTACGACACCCACCCAAGGTGAGCATCGCACCACTGAATCAGTCCTGGAAAACCGGCACACTTGCCCTGAAATCGGTTCGAAATAGGCTAATAGGCCACGGCTGGAACGCTCAGGGAGTCGGGCGTGAGTCACACGATACGTTCTGGGCAAGCGTGCGGTGGCATAGTATATACAGGGTATGTCGAAATTATGAGGGCGCCATCAAGCCTGTCTTAACCCGGCTAACCGGGCCTGGACGGTTAGACGGGAGCGAAGCATGCACAAATACTCCGCCGATAGGATTACTCAAGAGTTGCAAGGTCAAATAACAATTTCGGGATTGCCTTAAGCAAGGATTGTGATTAGGTGTCAATCCGACCGCGACCACGCAGCTGTCTCACTCACCTGTACGCTCACAGCTTCCTCGTTCCGTCGTACAATAATCAGTACAATAAAGGGGCGTCTATCTGTAACAGAACATGCACAAGCCGAAACAAACAATAGTTCCCTTAACTAACCAATCATATATTTAACTTCGGGTTACAATGGGGTAGCAGAATGCGTCGCCCTGTATCTAACCTTAATCTATAATTAAGGGCACCAGCTGGCACGCGCGATCTAAACTTAACGACAGATGTTGAACATTAGTGAACAGCAATAATAGGTAGTAACGAGTACAAACATGTACGTGGCCTTATACGGCGGGCAGCGACGATTTACATTAGCCTTCGCGGCATGAACAGTCTGCAAGTCTGAATGAATACACTAACGTAGTAATGAGTAGTAATGAGTACAAATATACACGTTGCCTTATGCAAGGGCAGCGACGATTTACATTAGCCTTCGCGGCATGAACAGTCTGCAAGTCTGAATGAATACACTAGCGTAGTAATGAGTAGTAATGAGTACAAATATACACGTTGCCTTATGCAAGGGCAACGACGATTTACATTAGCCTTCGAGGCATGAACAGTCTGCAAGTCTGAATGAATACACTAGCGCAGTAATGAGTAGTAATGAGTAACACTCGCGTTCACAGCGGTAATCAGGTTAAAGGCACATACCTTAATGCGTAGGCGGCGAGGGAGCCTGGTACAGTTGAGTTGCGACGAGCTGCAATCGTAGGTGGTAGGTACCTTCGGTGTTACAACGGCGAAAGGGGGTGAATGCACAACCGCCTCAATGGCGACGGGAGACGCGTCAGGACGCGTACAACGGGACGACGAAAAGAAAGGGGGCCTCATTCGTTCTGCTGAACCAAATCCTCGTAGGTCGAGATGAAGGGGGCACGACCCCTCACTAACAGTAGCAGGAACTGGGCTCCAAAAACACCCACGTTACGCCGAAGACCACTCGACAAACTCCGACTCACAACCACCACACAAGCGCTCTCTGCAATGGGCTCCGGACGACTGCCACTTAAGGCGAAACAGTATATCACATGATTGCTGAAGCAGCACTTGACGGGAAAAAGGGCTGACGCCCCCGCCAAGGGCGGAAGCGCCGCACGAAAGCACACACTCTATCCGACCTCTTACTTGTTCGTTCCACGGCTCTCGGCTGACTGCCCAAAGGGACGCGCTCGCAAAGGTCACCTTGGTCGCGTCCTCACGTGACTAAACCTTGGCAGCCAATCGCAAGGCGATAAAATGAAACGAGCCAATGCGGGCCACGATGGTATCACGCCACCACAGCGTGCTATTCGGAATTCAGAAAAACGCCATCAGAGGAGAGCTCCAACCGACGACAAATACTGCTTTTGGGGCTAAATATGAGCGAAATCGTGATTCTGGAATTAGGCGATGGAGCCAAATAAAGAGCTAAAAGGGCTTAGCATACGGGCACGCTGCTCTAAAGCCTAGACGGCTATTTAAAATACCAAAATGACCTAACTAACGGCGTGAAATGCAATTAAGCATCTGAAACAGCAAAATGACTTAACACATTAGTAACGTTAGTCAAGAATTTCTCAGAGTAATGTAATGATTTCGTACTATAGTATTCAGCTCATAATGTTATCGTTATGCGACGAGGGCAGATAATAGATATTTATGTTAAAAGTGTAAAAAAGACGTCGTTTCCTCACACGTATGCATGTAGGCACACAAGTAAGGAAATTATGCGTTTTACCACACGCCACATACAAGATTTTATCAATTTTCGATATAAAAATTAAAACGAAAAAGCGTATAATTGTAGTGGAAAAAGTAAATACGTACTGAAAGTAAAGCAGTATTTTTTAAATGTTCCTTTCAAAATAGATAAAATCTTGTGACGCGCGGGAACAAGCATAATTTTCATAAATTTGTGCTTCACACGCGTAACGAAATTGCCTTTTTTCCCACTTGCAACATAAATAACTATAAATAAAATGAAATCTTTTTACTGGCATATTTTTAATCAGCACACTTTCTCTATTTTGATCATTTACTACACATGCAAAATGCACTAAATGTTGCCTTACGCTTGTATCTCGAAACAGAATCTATTTTCAGTTAAATTCAGCTAAGAAAAGGATTCAATGTTTTAAAATTCGTTTTAAGGTCATTATCTTCTAAGATTATTAACCCCTTTGAATTAATTATATTATGTTGTGTGGAATGTACTAATGTAGTATGACCTTCTTAGTCCAGTCGTTGAAGGTTTTCCGCTTCGAATTCTTTGAACCTTGACCGATTGACGTGAAATTTGGTGAGTGGTTAGGGGATGGCTCAAGGAGCAAAGGTGACATAGCGCCAATGTGCGCTATTACCCTGAGAGTGGATGCCACCCCTTCTCGGGGGTGGAAATGTGTTCACTCAAAATAACCCCGGAAAAGGTAGAGGGACAAATTCTAAGTAAAAAATGTTCTATATAGTTTTTTTTTCGATAGATCGATATCTATCGAGCTATTCGCGATTGAAAACTTAGATTTTTATAATCTCTGAAACTTCTTTGTGGCGTGAATTCATAATTCATATTTTTATATGGGTATTTCGCCACTCTGCAAATTAAAATATTAAATAACGAAAATATTAACAACGAACGTTTCGAGGGACAATCTGCCCTCGTTATCAACGAATAACAATTAAAACTAACAATAAACTTATCTTTTTTTCACTGGAAGAAAAAACGACCAACCTCCAATGAATTTTCTGACATTGACGTTTGTTGATATCTGTACCTACTTGATCTCATCTTTAAGAATCGATAGCCAACTATTGTCTAAAAATATTGAGAAAGACGACACGCATTTTTCTTCGTTAAGTAAAATGTATGCCGTTTCCTTAATTTTTCGCCTAGTTGACATCGATTCTTTAGACAAGATCTTTGTGTTGTCCCATTGTATTTTATGGTTTTCATCCCAAGCATGTTCTGCCAGCTTAGACTTATTGAATTGATACGTTTTCAACATATTTTTATGTTCTTTAACTCTTACTGCTAAAGGCCTGGATGTTTCACCGATATAATATTTCCCGCATTCACAGGGAATACTATATATACAATTCCTTGAATGTTGTTCTTCGTTGAACGGTTTAGTTTTTGTAAGAACTGACCGCAAAGTATTCTTCGTTTTGAATACCGCCCTAACATTGAATCTATTTCCAATTCGTCTAATTTTGTCAGATATGCCTGGAATATATGGTATAGTAAGAGTATTATATTTTTGAGTGTCATTCCTTTGTATGTGTGTGGCATTGCTTCGTGTATTGAAAATGTTTCGAACAAGAGTCTCTGGATAGCCATTATCTTGTAAAACATTAATAATAAATTCTTTCTCTTTTTTGAAAATTGTATCATTAGAGCAAACAACTTTGGCTCTGTCGTAAAGACTTTTTACAACGCCTGTCTTTATGTTTTTGTGTTAAAATGTAAGTACCTATTAGTATTGGTTTTCTTACGGTATACTGATGTTTCAAAAGTATTTATTGTGCGTGTGATTAGTGTATCAAGAAAGGGTAACTGATTGTTTTGCTCTGTTTCTAATGTGAATTTGATGGAGGTTTCTTTACTGTTAATATGTTCAAGAAATTTGTCCACCTCATCCATATCATGAGGCCAAATTGCAAAAACATCATCGACATATCTCCACCAAACTACTGGTTTGTTGGTGTACGTGTAGACATGTTGTTGTTCAAAGTCTTCCATAAAAATGTTACTAACAATGGGAGATAAAGGTGAACCCATTGCCATCCCGAAATCTTGTTGGTAAAATTCATTGTTTAGTTGAAAGTATGTCGTTTTAATGCAGAGTGTTAAAAGTTCCATAATGGTACCAACGTTTAATGTTGTTCGTGTATGTAATGTGTTATCGTTTTGTAGCCTATGTTTAATGATGTTGAGTGTTTTGTCTACTGGAACATTAGTGAAGAGACTAACTACATCGAAACTAACCATTAAGTGTTGTGTGTTTATGTTTGCTTCTTTAAGTTTTTCAAGGAAATGGGGCGTGTTCTTTATATACGTGTCTGTATTTCCTGATATAGGAGTCAGTATCTTAAGTAAATATTTAGCTAAACTGTGACAAGGAGAACCTATAGAACTAACTATTGGCCTAAGTGGTACATTTGGTTTGTGTATCTTTGGTAATCCATAAAAATGTGGTGGTTTACTGTAGTGTGGTGTTAGCGTACGTCTAACAAAATCTGTAAATTAGTGAGGGACAATACACTAAACTAAATAAAGATCCAACACATACAATAGAAACAAAAATATACAGAACACTTTACAAACACAGAGAACAATTTACAGATTTTGTAAGACGTACGCTAACACCACACTACAGTAAACCACCACATTTTTATGGATTACCAAAGATACACAAACCAAATGTACCACTTAGGCCAATAGTTAGTTCTATAGGTTCTCCTTGTCACAGTTTAGCTAAATATTTACTTAAGATACTGACTCCTATATCAGGAAATACAGACACGTATATAAAGAACACGCCCCATTTCCTTGAAAAACTTAAAGAAGCAAACATAAACACACAACACTTAATGGTTAGTTTCGATGTAGTTAGTCTCTTCACTAATGTTCCAGTAGACAAAACACTCAACATCATTAAACATAGGCTACAAAACGATAACACATTACATACACGAACAACATTAAACGTTGGTACCATTATGGAACTTTTAACACTCTGCATTAAAACGACATACTTTCAACTAAACAATGAATTTTACCAACAAGATTTCGGGATGGCAATGGGTTCACCTTTATCTCCCATTGTTAGTAACATTTTTATGGAAGACTTTGAACAACAACATGTCTACACGTACACCAACAAACCAGTAGTTTGGTGGAGATATGTCGATGATGTTTTTGAAATTTGGCCTCATGATATGGATGAGGTGGACAAATTTCTTGAACATATTAACAGTAAAGAAACCTCCATCAAATTCACATTAGAAACAGAGCAAAACAATCAGTTACCCTTTCTTGATACACTAATCACACGCACAATAAATACTTTTGAAACATCAGTATACCGTAAGAAAACCAATACTAATAGGTACTTACATTTTAACACAAAAACATAAAGACAGGCGTTGTAAAAAGTCTTTACGACAGAGCCAAAGTTGTTTGCTCTAATGATACAATTTTCAAAAAAGAGAAAGAATTTATTATTCATGTTTTACAAGATAATGGCTATCCAGAGACTCTTGTTCGAAACATTTTCAATACACGAAGCAATGCCACACACATACAAAGGAATGACACTCAAAAATATAATACTCTTACTATACCATATATTCCAGGCATATCTGACAAAATTAGACGAATTGGAAATAGATTCAATGTTAGGGCGGTATTCAAAACGAAGAATACTTTGCGGTCAGTTCTTACAAAAACTAAACCGTTCAACGAAGAACAACATTCAAGGAATTGTATATATAGTATTCCCTGTGAATGCGGGAAATATTATATCGGTGAAACATCCAGGCCTTTAGCAGTAAGAGTTAAAGAACATAAAAATATGTTGAAAACGTATCAATTCAATAAGTCTAAGCTGGCAGAACATGCTTGGGATGAAAACCATAAAATACAATGGGACAACACAAAGATCTTGTCTAAAGAATCGATGTCAACTAGGCGAAAAATTAAGGAAACTGCATACATTTTACTTAACGAAGAAAAATGCGTGTCGTCTTTCTCAATATTTTTAGACAATAGTTGGCTATCGATTCTTAAAGATGAGATCAAGTAGGTACAGATATCAACAAACGTCAATGTCAGAAAATTCATTGGAGGTTGGTCGTTTTTTCTTCCAGTGAAAAAAAGATAAGTTCTTGTTAGTTTTAATTGTTATTCGTTGATAACGAGGGCAGATTGTCCCTCGAAACGTTCGTTGTTAATATTTTCGTTATTTAATATTTTAATTTGCAGAGTGGCGAAATACCCATATAAAAATATGAATTAGATTTTTGTGATAAAAAATTCTTGTTTTTGGACGGTTTTTCGCGAATAAGCCGAGAACTTCGCGTTCTATCAAATAAGTTGTAATAACCAAAAATGAAGCTTAGAAAACAGCAAAGAGATTGGCTTTTTTATAAATGCTTTAGCTCCAAAATAAAATAAGTTATGGCTTGTTGAAGAATTTTTTTTTGCAACAACTTGGTTCGGAGTAATCAACGTTAATTAACGAAAAACCGATGCATTTTTCGGGAAAAACTTATAGGACATTTTTGTAGTGATTGAAAAGAGCTTTAAAATGAGCAGTGTTAAAAGTCGATTGCATTATAACTAAGCGAGTTAAGATGCAAAAACGGTGGGCCACTAGAATTGTTGAAAAAAAAATCTGGTGCGATACAAGCACACAACTTCCTTTTACAGTAATCTTATAATTGAGCAAAAATTTGATTTTAAATTTTTAAGCATTTGTCAAAATTTTTAAAAAATTACAAATTCTACAAAAACGGTACAAAATAAAGCGTTAGCTGAAGAAACAAATTTTCTCTATAATTTTAAGCTGAATTCAAAAATGTAATAATATACCGGGTGATTTATTTAAAATAATAAAAAAAATAGAAGAAAAAACAAAAGAAACCCATTTTAGAAGTATTCAACTGGAAAATCACCTATCTCACATCAATACACATTCAAAATTCAATAAAAATGAGAAGTTTCAAAAAAATCGCTTGAGCCGTTTTTAAAAAAATCGAGAAAAACTGAAAAATCACAAGAGTAAACGCCTACTTCCGGTTCTGCGATTTTCTTTAAAAGCTTGCTGTCACATCTAGATAGTACACAAAACTTATAGTATATGAAGTTTCAACGGCATACCTCTTTTCGTTTTTGAGATATTCTGTTCACAGGCAGACACAGAGACAGACACACAGACAGACAGACCAATGAAAAAAATATGTTTTTTGGGTTCAGGGAAGTCTAAAACGTGAAGATCTGTTGAAAACTCAATTTCGAATTTTTGGGGTGAATCCAATACTTCCTTTATTGTAAAAGGAAGTAAAAAATTGAGCGATAAAACCCCAACCATTCCACCAGAATTGATATTGACCATTATACCTTTACAAATTACTTTATTTTAGTATTACTCATGTAATCCAAAAGTTTGGGAGGGTTAAAATGCGTATTTTTCGAAAAAAATAAGATGAAAATGAAAAACGTATTTTTCAAATTTCTTTAAAAAATACCTTATTTTGAAAATAACTAAAACTAAAGAAAAAAACGTAAAAAATTTTATTTTATCCTATTATGTTATTATGACAATATCTCCTTCGCAACGAGTTGCGTTAAGATGCATTTAACAACACTAGTGTTGTTAAGAAAAATAACATAACGATACTTTATTAGCATTAATCACATGTTGACAGCACTGAAATGTATTGTCAGTCTATGTCAAATTCGATGTTAGTAGGTTAGGTTTTGTTTGTTATTTGACACAAACTGACGCAAAAGTTAACCTAAAAATCTCAAATTTAACATAACCTGACAGTGCTACCACCAATACAGTATTGAGTTTTTATTTTACTAGTGATACCACCACTCGCTGTTGTGTCATTAATAACCATTTTTCCTATTTTTTCAAGATTAGTATTTTAGGATAAAATAAACCGTGTTACGATATACGTAACGTTATTCGCTTTCTACATTACTCGAGAATTTTAAAGAACTCGCTCCTAACGTCGCTCGTTCATTCAAACTATTCTGTTGTAATGTAAAAACCTTGATAACGTTACTTGTATCGTAAATTACTAATATAGTACAAAAATGTGGATTTTTTCTTAACGAACATTACAGTTTTTTTTAAATTTCTGTATAAAAAAAGATAATGGAGATATAAATGTTAAAAGTTTGCATTATAGTGCCCGGACCACCCCTCCCGTGCCCTTCAACCCTTTACTTTTTGAATATGCAAAGTCTGAGCATGTCGAAAAACTTTTGGATTACATGAGTAATACTAAAATAAAATAATTTGTAAAGGAATAATGGTCAATATCAATTCTGGTGGAATGGCTGGGGTTTTAGCGCTAATTTTTTTTCTAAAAATTCGAGTGGCCCACCGTTTTTTGTATCGTAACTCACTTAGTTATAATGCTTTTAGTGCTCATTTTAAAGGTCTTTTCAATCACTTTAAAAAATGTTCTGTAAGTTTTTCCCGAAAAATGCATCGGTTTTTCGTTAATTAACGTTGATTACTTCGAACCAAGTTGTTGCAAAAAAATTCTTCAACAAGCCATAACTTCTTTTATTTTGGACCTAGAGCATTCATAAAAAACCAATCTCTTTGCTGTTTTCTAAGCTTCATTTTTGGTTATTACAACTTATTTGATATAGCGTGAAGTTTTCGACTTATTCGCGAAAAACCGTCCAAAAAACATGCATTTTTATCACAAAAAATCTAAGTTTTCAATCGCGAATAGCTCGAAAAATATCGATCTATCGAAAAAACTATATAGAACATTTTTTACTTAGAATTTGTCCCTATATCCATTTCCGAGGTTATTTTGAGTGAACACATTTTCACCCCCGAGAAGGGGTGGCATCCACTCTCAGGGTAAAAGCGCACATCGGCGCTATGTCACTTTTGCTCCTTGAGCCATACCCTAACCGGTCAAGGTTCAAAGAATTCTGAGGTATTAGCATATTTTTACCTTCAACGACTGGACATCTCTGGGAATTGTATTTGACGCATTCAATTATTTATTATGAGTTGCCTAATTATCGGTAAATTGTGTAAGTGATAAGATCTGTGGGTTTCGTTTTCTGAGCAGGTGATTATGTGCTGTCTTGTAGGTCCAATATTTAGTCTGCTATCTGTCCATACACTGCGAGCTTAATTACTAGTTGGGTTCCACCACTTAGTACCGATTTTAATTACTCGTAATTTATTGGCTTGTATTTTCTGCCCTATTTTTCCACAAGTTTGTGTTTGATCAAGTTTTTCAAATGCACTTTCTACACTGTTCTTTATTTCAGACTTGTCCTGGTACATTCGTATGTAATCAGGGTGGTTATAATCCATTCACAATGTTTCCTCCTCCCAGTAGGCTGTTTTGGGTTTTCTATTAAGTTGCATGCATGCATTGTACTAGAAGATAAACTTTGACATGAAAAACTATGACATTTTCTACAACTGCTGTATTGACAATGATACAATTTTAAAGATAAAATGACGAAAATTATGCGAAAGGAGATAAAAATTTAACGGGCAACCATAGCAGCCATCAAAACCACATTTTGAAACAACATAACCCAATTTTTTGGACTTCTAGTTATTTTGCATGCATACCAACAAAACTGTCACTTTAACATAACCTGCTCGGAGAACAAAACATTGTGAATGAATTATACTTTAAACTTCATTTAACATAATTATGCTTTTAAAGACTTTTAACTCTAATGATATCAGCCGCCATGTTTTGCATAACGTTAGTTTTTGTGGGTTCACAAACAGCCAAAGGTCCAGTGTACTTTAGTACTTTTTATGTATGCATCCAGTTTCAGTAGTTGTGAATTAAAGGCATTTTTAGTTAGTTGGAAGAAGGAAGACCGTCGAATACTTTAGAGTTTAAATATTTTTCCACGCATACCAACAAGATAAACAAACAGTATGGAAACAGCATTCTATTCTGCCAAATGACAATAAATTAGTTAGAGGTTATACAACAAAATAAAAATTACGGTTCTGTTCATGAGCAACTTAATAACAAACATCCCAGGCCAACCTTCATGAAGAAAAGGTGTAAAGCTATTATACAAGGTATCCCAAAGTGTACCAGAACTATTTTAGGAATCAATTGCGTAACTAATTTAGAGTCGAAAAGTCTAGATAAACCAACCGTAAACCAGTTAATTTTTATTTTATGATTTTTCGGGCCAACATCACCTAGGATAGCGATTTCGAACCTTTTTTTCCTTGTGAAGCCCTTCTCAAAACTGAGATAAATTTCGGAACCACCTGGAGTAGATAAAACAGTAAAATTGGGTTGTTATTAATATTTATTTTCCATATTGGGTAATAGTTCCCAACGAATATAATCATAAAACATTTACAGACAAACATTAATCAAACTAAAACAATAGCTACAAAAAAATTATTATAAAATAAATACAATAAAACATAACATTCATCCTAGTAAAGCTGAAAACATAACCAAATTATCTTTAATATCAATGAACACCAACTAGTTTTTAGCTAAACTTAGGTTAAACTTGAAAAACCCTCAATGCGATATTCGTGCCTGTTTGGTGGAACAAAGAAATTCAAAATTTTATTCAATGTCTAAAATTATGAGTTTTAGATCAGGTTTGGCATTTAACCTGTTATTGTACTTATTTTACAGGTAAGTGTATGTTGGAAATCCTTTCTCGCACAGATATGTTGTACGAAAGGGTAATAAAACTTTAATGGCATTTTGTAACAAAATAGGATATTAATTTCTTACACTGAACCAAAAGTCAATTAAAGAGTGAGCTTTATAAATAGGTTTTGAGGGAACTGTCAGAGGATAAGTCAATAAACTTTTCTTTTTCCAGTAAAGTTGTACAAGTATATGAACTTATACCTCTGTGAAAAGGACTACGTATACAGTTGTTCGATCCAAATATGTTAGGTGTATTAGGAAAATAGTCTTTTAAAGTTATTTGAAGATGTTTGAGATATTCAGTATTATCCCTTTTAATATTTTCAATACGTTGAATTTCATTTTCTAATAAAATGCGCTTAAGAGAAACAAAACATTCATACTCATTCACATCCAGATATTGAATCCAAAAGTTCAACTTTTTTTAGCATGGCTTCTCTTTTATCACTGAAAATGATGCAGCTGCGCCTTGTAAAGACAGATTTAATTCATTTAATTTTTAAAAAAATGTCAGCTAAGTATGCAAGTTTTGGCAGCCAAAAGATATCGAATATACAACAGGACAAATTAAATGGATGGCCAAGAACAAACGCTTACTCATCAGACTTAAATTCAAGCAAGCGGGTCAAAACTTTGCTACCATCTAACTTCTACATGAAGTAGTAAAGAATGTGAAAGCTTCCATAGTCTCCACAAAGCGCCTGGAATAGACGAGAGTTTGTAGCACGCGATTCTATAATATTTACAATTTTTAAAGCGTTGGTTAAAACACTGGCCAACTCTACAGGGATACGTTTACATGTCAGTGTTTGTCTATAAATACAGCAATGAATTTATTTATAATAACCATTGCTCACATCGAAAATTGCTTTTTCTGTCGTAGTGGTTTACAGAGGTTTTGCAAACACTACATCTTCTTGAATGGAATCCTTAAAAATACAGTGTGTCCCCGGATAGGTGAAACTACTCTCATAAAAGGTAAAAAATTCTCGATTTCAATTTTTTATTTTTGGGGTTGAGCCCTGCTTGATTAAAGGCTAATATTTCTAACATAATTTTAGTTTAGAAAATTCAAGCATACCTTGGAAATTTACAAAAAACCTATTTTTCTAAAGAGTAAAGTGCCTTTAATGTGGCAAATACGACAAAAAGTTATTAAGGAAAGTTGTTTAGAATCAACATTTAGTCCCCTATACCAAATTTCCTCGGCCAAGTTTGATCTCTCACATTTTCTTTTAAGTTTATTTCCCTAATCAAAGAATTTTATTTTTAACAAAGTTTTTTGTATTATGAATTAAAAATCTTTGTTAAAAATATTTGTTCATTCATGGCAGTCTTTGTTAAAAGTAAAATTCTTTAATTTAGGACAAACACAAGAACCTTCCGTCGCAAGGCGTAATTGACTGAGGTAATATTCACGAATTTGATATTTAATTGATTCCACCATTACAATATTTTTTGGCGAATCCCTTTTATAAAGCAGGGGAACCCCTAGGGGTTCGCGCACCACCGATTGGAAATCGCTGATTTTTCCTATATGCCATGCGCTCTATTTGTTTTCCATAACAATTATAGTTATTGTTAACAAACAAAAATATTGTTCTTATTGTTAACTCTCAAATTACTAAAAAGTTAAATAGTTACAATTGTTGTACGTTTGATATATCCCTAATTACAATGCCGAAATTCTTTTCGAACGCCAAATACGCAGATATTGTGTACGCGTATGATTTGCGTGATGGCAATGCTTTAGCGACGCAAGGAGAATGCCGAAAAAGGTATCTTAACAGAAGATTACTTATACGTGCACTTCCCTAATTCGTATCGGTAGTTAAGAGAACACGGAGCATTCCAACCAAGGCATGCGGCTGGCTAATGTGTTCGTATACCCGTAAACAATGAGGAACAAATTCGTATTTTATTAGAAGAAAATCTGACATTAAGTGTGCGGAGAATTTCTATGCGTACTGAAATATCTAGAAATCAAGTTTGTTATACACAGCTACGTACACCATTCTACTATAATCTAGTGTTTTATCACTCTTTAGGTTTGGAGAAAGATAAGAAGGGATTGTTTCCATCCATACCATTATCAAAGAGTTCAAGCTCTGGGCAATAATGTTCAAGATTTAGTAATTGGATTCAGATGCATGAAGATACTCCTTCTAATGACTTGTGAACTGACGAGGCCTACTTTACGAAAGACGGAATTACTAATTTTCATAATTTACATGAATGGGAAAGAGAAAACGCCCATTTAAGGTGACGCTCTCATTTTCAACAAATATTTAGTGTGAATATGGTGGCTGATATCCTAATTGACTATTTAACTGAACCATTTAAATTACCACAATGCTGAAAACTCCGAAGATTTTCTAGAGATTAAGTTGCCGATATTATTGATTTTATTTACATATTGGACATGAAATGTGGTACGAGCACAATGGGTTAACGACTCATACAAGTTTACGATTTAAAAAATTCCCAGGGAGATATATTGGAGCAGGATTCCAGTGGCATGGCCACCGCATTCGCCATAGCTATCTCCTATCGACTTTTACCTCTGGTTGCATGAAACAGTTAGTTTATGCTACGGAAGTGCATACTTTGGAGGAATCACGTTTTAGAATAAAACAGGCCGCCGATATAACTTTTACGACGTACAGCCTAATATAAAACAGTTGATTTGAACAATTCGCTTTTATGATTCATGATCAGAAATTATAAAATCAAGAATAACTCTCTAACGGTTGAGTTTAGAATCTATGTTTATCTAGACTTTTCGACTCTAAATAACTTACCCAATTCATTTCCATTATATTTCTGGTACGTTTTGGGACACCCTGTATCGAACGGTACACTTGCAAAACAGTGAAAGCGTTATTTATACGCCCAGCCTCGTATTATGCAAGGATAATCAGTTTCGTTTCGTGTTAACGGTTCAAGGAGTACCATTAGCGTATCTTCATTCAGCTCCATGATCAGTGAGAAATTACTATAAACACAACCAAGCCTCGTTTTTAATCAATTTTCAGTTTTTTATGTGAGCAGGCCAAGTATAATCGTCTGTTAAGTTTCATAGCCAGGTATGTTACTTTTGATACAAGAAAAAACTGCGATTTTGAGGTTGACGTCTTTTCTCCGAAGAAAATTTAAATCCAGCAGTTTATGTCAATGCTCAGGTTGTTTCGTCGAGTCAGTTGAAATTCATTGTGTATGGAGTTTACACTTGTACCTGACATACCATCCGTTCATTTTAAAAGTATACATAGGGGATACTCCCTTATTTTTTATTGTTTTACCCTATATGTAGGCAACCAATTATGCAGCGAACTTCAATTTTAAGAATCTTATTTTAAAACAAATAACATGCTGTGGCTAAAATAAGGGTAACTTTCATTTTAGTATACATACCACATCCCCTATGTATACTTTTAAAAAGAACGCATGGTATAAAGAAAAAGATCGTCCGCACAGAAGGGATTTCATTGGATATGTAATATTTGTTGTTATATCGTTAATGGATAACTGATAATATTATTCCTTCATTTACGAATGAGTTTCGTATATGTGTTTCTATCACCCATTGCGCAACCATTGTTCCTACAACCACTTTGAAATGTGTCGATAAATAATTGGCTTTCTAAGAAGTATGTTAGATGCTGGCTTACAATTATCTTAAAGACAACTGGCTTGCAAGAAAATCGCGTACACCTATTTTTCGTTGTATTAAATTAGTCGATCTCGATTCTTTTCCTTTGCTAGTGTCAAAAACGTTAGATGCCAAGATTGACAAAAAAAGAGAAAATTTGTATCGTTTTTAAATTGTACGCGATTTTTTTTGCTTACAGTAGTCGCGCTTATGCGTTTTTAGTGAACTGAACTGTTGTTAGCGTTACCAACGTCTATATAGTTCAAGCAATAATTTCTTTATTACTATAGGGCTCTTCATTCGACAACATACTTATCTGTAATCTATCATTTTGGTTATCTGGATTATCGTTTCTAATATTCTCAAGCTTAAAGCTAAGACTTTTTGTTCTTGAAAAGTTATTATTTCATCGTGTTGTGATTTTAATGCTGTTATATCGAAACTATAAAACCATTCTTGGTAGCGACATGATTCGGTTTTTGTTATTTTAAAACCATCTTCAAGCTAAAACAAGAACTTTACAAGAATATAATTGAAAACAGATTACCGAAACCTTACCTAATCTCAAGGAAACAATCAGTCTGATGATTTAAAAATACAGTTACATAAAATATACTGTACGTACGACAAACAAGTTAAAAATGATTATTTCCTTTATAGCCATGGTTTCTGTCAGTTTAATAATGATAAAAATCTACATGTGCCAGAATTTAATCGCTTCATTATCAAATATGCTTTATAAACTGAATTGTATCTATTTATTCAGGAAATAATCATGCCGAATATACCCCGTGCATGTAAACTATCCTGAAATTTTTTTGACGATTTTCTGTCAAACTGCTTTGCTCGAAAGAAATATATCTCGTAAATTTACTGCCCAAACTTTCCTCGTGCTACGCACTCGGGAATTTCGAGAATTCGGGACATTCTAAAAGATAAAGTCACATTTTAATCGGCCATTTTAATGAACTTGGGATATTACTGTTGAATAATGTACAACGGTCGACAAAAGCGAGACGAGTAAATAAATTTTATTTCATTTTGGAACCATAATCTTGTTTATTGGCCCTCGATAGAGGGCGTAAAAGGGCCTATAAAATCGTTAAGCAGTATAACAAGCACTAACAATGTAGTATAGCAACATTAACAATCTGCATAGAAACTATAGCACACCAAAAATGCACAGCAGCAGCGCAACGATGAAGCAGCAGTCTATAGCCAAAATACTGAATCCTTGAATTTTGTCCATTTTGAGGACTCTAATGAAATAAAACGCGACGCGCTTTAAACATTCCCTCGTGCTATAATCTATTGATTATGCCCTTAATACATAAATAACTATTTAAAAACTAAATAAACTGTGTAAACGTACAACTTAAAATTTCTAAAAATAATTACTAGGTACTATTAAAAGAATCTATGACATTAAGTTAAGAATCGCTAAAAAATTTAAATTATTACCTTTGGGACTGATTATCAGAATTTAAAAAAATAAAAAGATAAAAAGCTAAATTCCAGATCTTTCGAAGAATAAGATAGGATCTTTATTACGGACTAGAATGCTATTAAGGGAAAGTGGAGTAGCAAAAAAATTATAACTGTTAGGTTTAAAAATATTCATTAGAAAATTGACAAAAGCGGCACTGTAAGGAATTAAACAAAAAAGTGATGAGATAATTATTGGTTTTGTTACTGTAAGGAGATCTAGTAGGTAATAAATTAATGTGAGTCAGATAATGCTGCAACCGACAGAAAATAAGCATAATAAATTTAAATAGAAAACAAACGCCTAAAAAGGAATCTGGAGCAACTCACTTATTGAGGCAAGCGATGATGAAAGGAAAAAGAAATAACAGAATCGGTAAAAGTGGATTTCCGATAAATATAAACTCAAGAGAATGTAAGACTATGTTGCAGAAGTACAAAGGCTGCGCTGTTAGTACTTAGTAACTAAGTACACTTAGTATCAGGTCATGGATCAAGAGTTGGGTAAAAACAATTGCAACAATTGAAAGCTGTGTTAGTTTACAGTTGTTACCTACATCCGCCAAACTCTTCAATTTGTTGCTCAATAGTGATAAATTCTCAAAGTTAGGTTGGTGTATATTTAGATTCAATTAAAGTAAACGTTCCACGAACTGCTTTTAGATTAATTACTTTATACGATTAGAAAAGACAGTTATGTTATAAGGCCTTGAAGAATTAGTGACAACTTTTGGTGATAATGGTCTTGTATTACTCACTATGAGTCGTTGGTTTAGAAAATTACAACGAGGACGAGAGCTATTAAAAGTTGAAACACGACCAAGCAGACAAGACAACCTAATCAAGGCAGATCAACATATTACGCATAAGATTCAGGAAGAAGTAGCAATTAAATCCTCGGCAGTCAATACTGTTGTACATAAACATCTTGGCATCAGGAAGCTAGCTCACCGTTGGATTCATTATCTAGAGAACAAAACCAGTTCGTGTAGACTGGTGGAAATGTGTGTAACACCATTTGAGGTGGCAGCATCAAAATAGATATCGTACATCTTGACAAGTGACGAATCCTGGATATACAATTACGAGCCCGAAACAAAACAACAGTCTAGTGTTTGGGTCTTTTAAAATGAAGCGTTATCCACAAAAGCTGTTCATTTAGTGGCACGAAGAAAAAAATATTTGCTGCCCTTTTTCGCCGAATTGGTCCTGTGGATGTTATTCCACTCGAAGATCTCAGAAAAATTTATTCTGAATAGTACTGGGATGTCACTTTATAGCAGATGTTTGAACAAATAAAAACATGCTGTCAAAAAAATGGTTAGCGTGGTATCTTAATCCACCGCGACAACGCATCAGCCCACACTGCTGCTAGTGAGTTTGGTTCTTAGCGCACGCTTGCTACAGCTCTAACATAGCCCCGTGCGATTTTTTCTTTTACCAACTGCTAACAAAATTATGCGAGGTAACGCATTTCCACGTGCAGATACAGCAGTATTAGAATTTCGAAAGACTTTAGAGGGTCTTTAAAAAAATTATTTTTTTGTCTGCTGTACAAAATAATTTCAAAAAATGAACAAATGTATGAGTGTAAGGAGTGAATATCTTGCAAAATGGTTGACCGACCTAGACATAGATCTATAGGATAAGGAATTACAATAATAATAAATTCTAAACTTTAAAGCTTTAATATTTTAACAAATTTTAATCATTTCCATATTAGTAATAGGTTGACACATATACTTATATTTATATATCTTTTATAATTAGTTATAAGCGCTATGTGTATCGCCATACGATAAATAAATAAATAACCTTGCAAAACAGTAAAAAAAAATTCTTTCAGACTGCAACTGTTTCTTAATAACTAACAATTATCAGAGTAGCCGTCGTATGTCTCCTAGTATGCAATCCACAATTTCTAATCAGGAAAATAATTGGTTATTTAACAATAGTAATTAACCCAGTTAACGTCTCTATTTATCAGAAGACTCGTTATAGCGTCTATTTGCAGGAATATTTCTTGATAATATTATTGGGAAATGGTCGCTGTTATGTAAATTCTTATCTATTTTCCATGGCATTAAAGATGGTAATTAAAAATTGCAGAATGATATTTCGGTGGTAGGGAAAACATTTGTTCCTATTTAATTAAATCATCAAAATTTTCAACGGCACTTTCCGTTAATTTCCCGTTGCTATTTATGTGTTCACGTCCCCATAGTGGGTTGTGTTCATTAAAATTTCCTAAGATAGTTGCTTCTATAACTGATTTAATTTTCTCGTATGTTACTAGATGATCAGGGGGAGTATATAAATTGCATATCGTTATTCTGTTGGGAATCCTTCCCTTAATCTCGAATATTTCAAGGTTGCACTTTAATCCTATGGATTGGTAATGCAAATTTAGCTCAACACCTAGGCTGACTCCTAAACCAGCGTATGCTGCAGATCTGTGCTTATTTATTAAGTCATCCATTTATATGAGCTGATTTTCCATCCCTTAGACTAGTTTCTTGCAAACATAATATCTGTTTCGAATCTTGATACTAAAAGTTGTTAGATGGCTATAAAAGCCGTTGCACTTAAATTGGGCTAGTAAAATATTTAGAGCTAATAAAATTGCAACTTAGATGCCGAATTTAGCCTACTACGTATTTGAACATAACTGTTTTTTAACCTTACTGATTATTCAAGTAAATCTAAAGAGATTTTTTTTAATAGTTAACATAAGCGTTTCGTTTCTATGCCACCATTTAATCAGACAGGTCATTTCCATAGTTACAAATGAGGCCAATAGATTAGAGCGTGTATTTTACAAGTTAACATAGGAATTATTACTTGCCAAAAAGACAATTAAAAGTTATCCTAATGTATATCACTCAAGAAATGATACAACTCGTGAGTTGTACCTAGGTATCTACTTTTCAGTTGCATACCTACATTCCGGTAACAATATTAAAGTATCTTATTAGCACGTACCTAATTCAAATTCGTATGTTAACTCGTAAAATAAACGCTCTAATCTATTGATTTCATTGGTAACTATGGAAGTGACCTGTATGATTAAATGCTGGCATAGAAACGAAACTGCTACGTTAACTATTAAAATAAATTCACTGTATATTTACTTTACGGTGTGCCAATACACTATGGAAGTTTTGTAGAATTGCTATGAGGAGTATATTACGATTTGTAGAGAATTTATGGATGAATATGGTTTTGTTATAAAATGTTCAAACTCTCAGTGATTGAAACTGTATTTATTTTTATCCTTTTCCAAAATTTCTGTAATAGGCATAATTAATTCTTGCTAAGTTGGTTCACTTTAATATAGATCGGTTTTTACTTTGTTATTACTTCCCTCGTCTAAAAGACGAAGGAAGAATTGCAATCCTGAAAAAATCACCTTCTAAGCTTTTTTCAGATTTCCGACAAATTTAATTTCATGGCGTTAAAATGAGCTAGTTATAATCAACTGCCGTGTGCCAATCAATGCTCAGACATACTAAATTCGGTTCGTGGGATGTGTATAAGTTGAACGTGGTTAAGAGTTGAGGCTCTACTAACAACTGTATTGTTAGTAATAAAAATTTATATGAACGGCTTTTGTGGTGCGGACAACCCTGAATATTTAATTTTGCCATAGGAGCACGAGTGATTGCAAGTCTTCACATCAAATAAACACAAAACGAATTCCTGTCTTTCAAATTTCACTAGCTTAAAGAAAAATAAACTAGATATTTCAATTGAACTATAAATCATTTCTGTATTGTGTTGCAACTGTAACGCCATTTTCTAGTTACAATTTAATATTTATTCTAGTTTTCTACATGCGTATGGACTACCAACTTTACAATAGGCTGCAAACTGTTATCCACCAATGAAAAAATCGCCGTGCGAGAGGCCAACTGTCATTGGTGGGTACTCATCCTCAAGATGGTGGAACTAAGTGAAACTATTATGTTCGTATTAAGGAAAAAGTATAACCAAGTATCCGCTTTGCATGTTTACCATCATGTCAGCACTGTATACCTAAGCTTTATAACATGCAAGATGCACCCAGGTAAACAACAGCAAGTTCCAATAATTTAGTTAATATATCTATCTATCTATATACAGGGTGTCCAAAAAATGGCAGATTAACTCTACGGTGCGTTACTGAGGGATGCCTTATGAACCCTGAAAAAATATGAAAAAAAATCCCTGGGCCGTATTTTTCGAAATATTTCGAAATTAATAAAAATAAATCTGGCAACATTGATACTGCAACAATTTCTCAATCAAAAATGTATCCATAGTAAGTTGTTAATATGTTGGTGACACTGTAAGTCTATGTCAAATTCGAGGTTAGTAGGTTAGGTTTTGCGTCAGTTTTGACACAAACTGTCGCAAAACCTAACCTGCTAACATCGAATTTGACATGAACTTACAGTGCCACCAACATATTATTCATACAACAAATATTTCAATGCCAAGCTTGATTTCGTATATCATTATTGTACAAAGCCTGTTTGCCATATTTAGTAATTGACAAACTCAACAGGAAATCAGTTTTTTAAAATACTTAAATATTGAAAACGATTTAGTTAAATCCCAAGAATATTAAAAAAACAGATATATTTGACACTATAATTATACACTAGTTATTTAAATAAATATTTCATTACCCACCTTTGACCAGAAATATTTCGAAAAATACGGCCCAGGGAATTTGTTTCATATTTTTCGATGGTTCATTAGGCATCCCCAAGTAACGCACTGTAGAGTTAATCCGCCATTTTTTGGACACCCTGTATATAAAAATCAATCGCCGTGTGTTAGTAACGCAAAAACTCGAGAACGACGACCGATTTGGATGATTTTTTTTGTTCGTCTTACTCCCGAGGTAGTTTAGCAAAAAAGAAAATTCGGAAAAATCCAAAGGGAAAGCCGAAAAATTGGAAAATATCGAAAGGGTGTTTTTCTGTACACTGTACGACTTTGCAGTCATACTTTTATGATTCTGTGCTTACTGGTTTGAAGAGTTTTCCTCATCATGTCATAATCCATAACAACGTTTGCCGCGTCAGCATAGTAGTTAATATAAGTAAATATATTTTTTTCTATAGCACATGTTAAAGTGTGCTTTTATCAACTCAAAACAAAAGGTCAAGTTTTACTTTAACAGCAAGGGTAGATAAAGTAGCAGTTTAACGTCAAGGATAGATAAAGTAATTTAATTTTCTAACTTTTGTTTAAATTAAATATGACAGTTTCGTATTATCGTAGCAACCCAATCTAGCTACTGACATTTTGAAATGTGATTGACTGTCATTATTTTCTTTTGAAATTGTTAAAGTTCTTGCTATAGAAAAAAATATTGTATTATACACGACGATAAAGTTATTTCTATCCACTCTTGAATCCACTCATGATTCACTCGTGGATAAAATTTAACTTTATCGTCTTGTATAATAAATTACTATTTCTTCAAACGTCAGTAAAATGTGACACTATATTGCTTGTTTGATGATGCTAAACTGTCACTTCATTGCCGTGGCATCCACTTTATCTGGCGCTCGTCAGCGATAGATAAAGTTATTATCTCCGCTGACGAGATAATAGTATATTATGTTATTAGGAGCAAAAGTTATACTTTATGTAACATAAAGATACTTTTGCTCCGAATAACATATAGTATTTTTTCTTCAAACGTTTTTATAACAAATTATTGACAATTTTGTGAACAAAATTCAAAGAAAATTACTTGATCTCGTCAGCGGCAGATAATATTATCTGTCGCTTGGCAATAAAGTGACAGTTTAGCATCATCAATCCAGCAGTATAATGCCATATTTTACTGCTGTTTGAAGAAAAAGATGTTTTTTTCGGATTTTGTTAAAACGTCGTAAATAATTTGTTATAAACGTTTGAAGAAAAAATACTATATGTTATTCGGAGTAAAAGTATGTTTATACGGCTCACTGTACTTATCGGCCTCGCAAAATCGTCAGGTGACCATACAGTCACACACATAAAGTATAACTTTTGCTCCTAATACATAATATACTATTATACTCGTACTGCTGGTTAATGCAAGTTTTCATTAACGGCGGCAGCAGTAGTTTGTCGCTAATCAGAATTACAAATTTTAATTTAAAAAGCTACAGCTATTTCGAGCAACACTACGACCATTGCATCGGACGCGTTAACTATTACATTGACTATTCAATTCACCTGTCATATGTCAAAAAGTGACCAATGAAAATCCAGAATTCTGACGTTTCTTGACCAATCAAAAAAATATCAGTGGATATATCTTCCTAGAATGTATTCAAGTGACTATTTTAAACAAATGTAATTTTTATTAGAAAAAGTCAATATTAGTGTTCTGTTACTATAGAAATTGCATAGTTTGTTGCTAGATTTACTGAAAACTAATTTGAAAAAGTAGTTTGGTTTATTAAATAGTCCCTCGAATACCATTCTTAGTCAAAATTAGGTAGATGATTTTTGCGGTGGTATCACTACTCATGTCCATTGCACTTGGGATTAGGACTCGTGCTAGCGATCTCGTCCTAATCGAACCTAAGCGCAATGGACATTCGTGATACTGATACTGAAATAGTCGACATAACTTTGACTACTCATTGTATTATAAGTGAATAGTCTTTCATTTCGCCACACCACTTGATTCTTAATTTTAGATTTAGTAGTAATATATCTTCTTAGATTCTTTCAATACATCCCAATTACGTATCACTTCAACGTTGACCATCTTTGAGATGAGACTGACCGAAATTTCAGTTTATTATTTTATTTTTATATTCCAATCATTACATTTTTTCAAATTCCTAATTCTTTTCAAGGCTGCTCTTCCTCCCATGCTTAAAATTGACTAGTAGCTAAAAATCAAGTATTTTAGAAAACCCCATAAAAAGAAATCCAGCGGATTGGTCGGTACTAAGTACTTCGCGGCCATCTCACAGGATCAAACTGGCCAATTCATCTACCATTGAAATAGTAATTTAACCTTTCTGTATCGATTCTGCCATCGTGAGGAGCTGCATTATCTTCTGAACGTCTGTTGTCTAATGTTAACGAGACGTCTTCAAGTATATCATGCAGCTAATGTTCAAGAAAATCCTGATAACTATTCGGATTGATGCGATTATCGAGTTCTTGCAGCTCCAGTAAAGAACTATTGCACATTCTTCCTCATATATTCACAGAAAATCGTTGCTGGAACCTTCTACACCTAACGGATAATGGTGCAGGTTTCGAAGGTTTGTAATTCCGTCCATAGGTCTTCCTCTAATTCTCTTTCTCTCATTTCTTCATTAATGCCGCTCTGCCAGCTCTTCCGAGGCCTCCCTTGTAATCTTCTTCCTTCCTGTTTCCACTATAAAAACCTGTTTAGGTATTCTCGTTTCTGGCATATGTCCGAACCATGCCAGTTGTTTGTCTTTAATGTGCCCTACTTCTTTCCATTCTTGATCTACCTACCGCTCTTCTCCAGATATTCTAACATTTTCGCGGTTCTGTCTTTGATTGGCCATACTTCCGAGCTATATGATATTATACTTTTTACAATAGTGTTGTATATTAGTTTCTTATTTTCTTTGTTGACGTTTTTATCCCACAAATGGCTTCAACGGTCTCTCAAATAAATGGAATAAAATTGGAGTCTTTATGTATCTTTTCAAGAAACCACCGACAACAAAATTAAACGTTGCTCGACATCCCCATGATGAAGAGCTGTAACATGCGTATAATGGTAAGGGTGTAATTCCTCCCTAAGCAGAGTGCGCGAAAGAAAACTTTGTGAAAGTCCTAATTGCACAGAATTTCGGCGAGTACTTCTGGTAGGACTGTCTAAAACCGAACCAATTACAGCTTCTTCTCGAATTACATTTTCCCGTTGCGGTGCACAAGCTCCTTGCGCTCGCGGAAGACCAACCTTACCAGCCTTCGAAAGGCTTAAGTAAAGATTTAATGATTTGAAATTCTTCTGTTAGAGAATCTGCGGTGGTATTTTAAAAATTCAAATTACTTTCCAAATATAGAAATTTTTCATCAAATTCTTGTATCTTTTTAAGGGAGCATTTTGGAACTAAGGTGTATTAGGTGAATTGCTTTGTTTAGGCCTAAATAAGCTTTTGGTAATTTTTTTACATCTATTTATGGCTCACTCTGTACATATAGCTATACTTTTTTGTATTTATTTCTGTGACCCTGTCGTTATCTCTGTAACTGATATAATTTTCTGTGACTTGGTCATGTTTATATTATACTCGTACGTAACTACGCACCTAGACGTGTGACAATTTTTATTTAATAATAATAATAATAATAATAATAACAATAATACTAATAAATAGCTTTATTTTCTCGAATACATTTTGTTCGCTGATAACCTTCAAACTAATCTGTAAGATTCAATGAACAGGTTAGAAAAGGTGCGATTGCAGCCAGCTTATTTTCACTTACTGAACACAACAGGTATTCCGTTTCCATTTCTCAGTCACTAACACTGCAGTTGCGCCTTTTTTGCTAGGGTCTATTTATTTCTTTTTTTATTGGCTTTCCTTTCGTGGCTATTATTTAGTTATTCCTCACAATATTTCAGGATTCCTTCTCAGCCATCTATTACACTAAATTGTAATAAAACTAAAACTTACTTCTTGTGTGTTGACATTAGTTTTAAAGCTAAACTACATCGAAAGTATAATAGCTTGTTTGCAGGTGGAATGTTTACGCTTCCGGTAATGTTAAACTGCTTTATCCACGTCTTAATGTATACATACTATTTTTTGGCATCGTTTGGACCTGAAGCACAAAAGAAACTCCTATTTATTAAGTCAAAATTAACAGCTCTTCAACTGGTGAGTATAGATGAAAAATGTTGCAGTACGGATTAACATTTGTTATTTTCAGATACAACTTGCCTTGGTCTTCTTGTTTCTGATGCAGCCGTTTTTGTTTTCCAAATGCCAAACTTCTAAATTTCTTAGCGTTGTCGGCTTAATCGACATGATAATTCTTATAGCATTCTTTACGAACTTTTACATTAGACAATACATACACAAGAAGGCAGCTTAAAACTATATTTCACCAATAGTAACCGCTCAAGATAATCGTTTAAATAAATACACATGTTAATTGTATACAAAAAGTCAAAATGCAGATACTAAATAACTGAGAAACAACTGTTAAGTAAGCATCACGCACTTAATTATACAGAGTATGTAGCAGTGCGACCACTTCTTGGTGTTATATGTAGTAATAGTAAATTATTGCATCCTTAGACAATCACACTATATTACAGGATTTCCAAGATAAATTTAAATTCTAGTAAACAAGCGTGATGGAATTCAGAGTTAAGCAAGCTTTCACTTACAAAATTCAAATTATAGATATGCTCACGCAACCTCTATAATCCACGTTATTCCGTTCATATTTTCTACGTAGATATAGTTTAGTATAATATATCAGTATAAAAGGCAACGTTGCAGTAAATTATAAAAAATATTAATACCTGAATTGAGAATCTAATTTCCTTTAGCTGTGATAAATGTTCGGAACGACAATGTTTAAACAAGTCTAAAATGTTTTCTATGCTAAGAGCAATTTATTGTATGTTGATTATGTGATAAAGTCAGTTATTTATTAATTTATCTCATGTTAATTTAGTGCATAAACTAATTTTATATTTTATTGTACTGTAGATGTCCCATCATTTGTAGGTACACTAATATCTGATGTTCTACTACGTATTAGAGTGTTATTAAAAGCAAAGTATTTTTTTTAATTATTATATATTTGTAGTTATTTGCACATATACCTACGAGGGTAGTACTACTTTTAACGAAATATATTTGGCAGATATTTTGCTTTGTTTGCGTAATAAATGAGAATTGTATCGAACATGTTTTCAAGTAATGCACTCAGTTGTGTTGCACAACGAATTTCATCAAAGTTTTACGTGCTGGAAAAGAGAAAGCTGCCAATATTTATCGTCGGCTGCATTTACAATTTGGTAAAGAATGCCTTTCACTAAGCTCAACTTTGGTTGGCGTAAATCGTTCCGGAACATTTACGATCCAATTTTGCTAGATATCTTAGTTGGCGGGCAGAGTACAAGTGCAGAGTATTACAATCAATTCCTTTGGATATGATACCCAGAGAGGCCGTGACATCTGATTGATGCCAATGGCCTCCGTTGTATGTGCCGTTTATTTTAATATTTACATATATAGCCAGTTTATTTGCAACCTTTTTTATAGTTAATTAGATATAATCATCATAATTTAGCATAACGAAAAGTGTGCAAGTGCCGCTGTATCTCAGTGCGCGCATCGCTCAAATGTGCGTCTTCAGCGACCCATCTGGATTCTCCGACTATCGCAGGTCAGCGGGAAACTTAGTCAGTAGCCAGCGGGCTCAGCCCGAAGGCAAGTATTGCGACTAGCAGTGTAAAATCGCCATATGGAGAGCTAAGTACGAAGCGGCTGGAAGCCAAGTAATAAATAATTTGGCCCCTGTAAGTATTTGTGGGCCACAACCCAGCGTTGACACTTCAAGTAAGTGTCATTTTAATAGTGTACTGTGTAAGTACTCTATTGCAAAGCTGGCAAGGAGTTCCGTGACGTTGCTATTGTTTAGTGACGTCAGCCACCAGAGCTAGAAGCCAGGAACTTCCGCGTAGTCTTCGTGATAAATTTTCACGGGTGGCGCCGTTCTAGGTGATTGACGCAATCCAGTCCAAATCTTAAAGTAACCTGATACAGGAAATGATTACCTACAGTGTAAACGATAAGCGCTTACTTCAGGCTTTCTATTTTGATGCGCAAAATCGCAGCGGCAAGCGGCGGCTCTAGATGCACGTTAACGTTCACGCTTTTAAGGACAGTTAATTTTACGTTATTTTAGTGTTGGTCAAATGTACGATAATTGTAGATAGAATTATTTTGCTTTTCTTGCGCGTAGTTAACCATTTTTAGTTAACACTGTTGTGTATGCGTATTTAATAGATCAAGACATTTATGTTCACTTGTGTGAATAAAAACATGTTGTTTGAAGTTGTTTTCAGCACAAAGTTGCAGGCCAGCCTCTTGTTTTTGGCAAATATTGACACCTCCTGTTCATGAGCTGAGACAAAGTAAGGGTTTCATGTATACTGAAATAGCTAGGTGGACAAACAGAACAAATAATCTATAAACATACTAAGGCAAACGAGACGTTTCATGAATTAAAATATGGTATTTCATTGAAATCATAAAGAGGTTAAAAAGTAATGAAATAAGCATACATGTTATTACCTGTCTTCGAATACGGGATTATTCTACTACACAAATAAGAATTGGCTTTAAAGCCACGACTGTCTTGTTTGTCGATATTAAAACTATAATACTGGAACAGCGAATAAACTGCACCTACTAGTTTTCTTATAAATTCAAACTAACGTGTAATGGAAATAATGCTTAAAATTCTTGAGAAAATTCTAAATTAATCTGTGTTAATATACTTCTGACCCGGACTAAACCCTAACAGATTTTAAAAGTTAAAGAAAATTAAAAAGTAATTTTGGTGTCTTTTCTACATAAATGCAATTTTAGGTATAAACTCCTGTCTGGTTTTATTTTTAAATCAGAATAATTTAAACTTGCCTAAAGAACGCCTGGAAGTACTTATTTTGATGACGTTTTCCTATAAATGTGGAAATTTCTGTCTTGTATTGTAATAAAAGCTTAACAAAAGCTGAACCCACTTTTGAAAGTCACAGCACTTACCTGAAGGGAAGTAATAGGCCATTTACTACACCGATTAAATCCTTGATTGGGGTCATTATTCACAACAGTTGAAAAAACCCACAATTTGCAATGGGATTTTACGAACTATTGTAATCTACCTTAGAAGACTCACATAACTTCGACTAGCTCAACCCCGGCTGCGATATAGGTATGATAAGTGTGGAATTTTTTGTTTACTTTACTTTCACATAAAGGTCTTAGTTCATTAAACAAGATGTATTGGCCACAAGCAATTTTATTTGTATTTGTTATTTTATTTAAATTGTAAATTTTTTCTGTGATATTTATGTACATTCAATCGTATAATTCATGATTCATATTAATGTCAATTGGGAGTTTAATACATATAATAAAGGGTTATTTAGTATGGCAGTTTCTATAGTTTACTTTATACTGAAATATTGAATTGAAGTTCTTTTACTTGATTTATATTGATTAGTCCAGCTTTAGATTTATGGAAAGTTTTCCATCTTTTACCGAAATTCAACACTTTCAGGTAAGATAAATCTAAAGAGCTCTTTATATCCTCTTAACCTATTTATATCTTTAATTAATGCTGTTAATTGATTTCACGTTTAACTCAATTCACATTTCTAAAGTATAAGAAATGCCCATTATTTGATAGATGTCTACATTATAACATTAAAACCCTTTTGATTTGACGTTTACAAAATTATAACTTGGTTTTTTAGCCTGGCCATCAAGAAGGCAATTAAATTTCTTATTATGTTATTATGAAGTCATTGACTGTTGATAATATATCTTATTCCCATTACTTGATAGTAACTTGAAATATTTTATGTTATGAATTAATTGAACAGTTTATATATCTTCCTAAAGTTTTAGGACTAACGTAATTATACAAAAAAGAACGAATCCATAATGCCAGCAATTGTTGCCTTGCCCATCGAGTTGAACTTTATGTAACTGGAACGACCCCCATCGCCAAACCAATGAAGTGGTTTCCTGGTGAGTTTTTCTAATAAGAATTAACGCAGGTCTAACATGGTCCTCCTTTTTCGCTTATGCCCTTCAGAAAGGTTTCTCTGCGACCCTGGGTGATTCTATTCCACCGTATCATAATGTCTCGTTGCTTTTAAATAGCAAGGATAAGAGGGGAAGCCAAAAATTTAAACCAAAGACACTCTCCATTAAGGTAGGTATGAATTACCCTATTTATTTACATACCAGTTAACTAATAACCGCTTTTCTAGTGAAAAAATGCCCAATGAATCAATTATTTCTTAATATACTGTAGAATTGCTACCTTTACAATTGCAAAGTTTATATGTTTATGCTGGGATTCAGTTCATAATTGTATTTTCCTTGCTGATGCTATGAAATCTCATTCTGTTTTTTATTCAAAACAGGAAGTGGTTTTTATTTTATTATTAATATCAAAATATTCTAACTAGCCACCTAACTTAATTCAAAAAGGACCATATGATGAATCTGCAACCTGTATTTCTCTTAAGTGCTTCAAGTTGCCTAACTATCAGGTTTTTGCGATTATTCAAATGTATTATCTTTTATAACCTAAACTTTGTAATGACACACCTAATAATAGAGTTTAGTTTCAGTTTGGTTTTGAACTTTTCTGTGATCGTGGTCTAGGTGGTCTCGATGTAGACCGTATCTCACATACATTTAAAAATGTCGATCGTAATTTTTTTTAAATAAATATTTATTTTTACTGCTTACTTTATATTTTTACAGTGCCTGAACGTCTGGCTATTTTAAAATTTTTTAGTGCTCGAACTTTCGGACTTTATTGAGTAAAAAGCTATAATAATAAGAGAATAAGGAAATATTTCCAGATGCCATGTAATGAATAACAACAAGTGGTGCTTTGTTACTCTCAGGAGTTGAAAATTACAGCACGATTCTCATATTTTTTGCAATTTACAATTTTCCAATTTAAAGTAATACTTTCCAGCAGCAGTTCGACCAATTCCAAGCAGCGTCTAAAGAAGAGCAAAACATCGACTGGTCGTTTTAACGTAGATTGCCCCGCAAAATCCCCAATTTCGATAAAAATAAACAGCCTGAATACGCGCGCCTTTTGAGCAATTATTGTTTCAAAAAGAAAGCGGAATACAAGCGGAAACAAATCCCCAAACAAAGTAAAGTACAAGAAACAATCTGGCAGGAGCAAAGCTTTTGTACGTCCAGGGGAGATAGAAAAGCAGGCCATGGTCGAAACATTCATATTATGTTTCTATAAATAAAGCGCTTTCCGCTGAAAGCTCACAGCTTCTTCAAACGGAATGACCTTGCTTAATTTGCACTTGATGGGCTTCCTTACTCTTTCAAGTACATCGCGAATAATAGAAACTGTGCGCAGTTAATTTCCTTCTTGGCGCTTCCTGTAGCGTTAGATTAGAATAGGTCTAATAATAACTACATAGCAACAAACCGATAGCTCTAAAAAAAATTTTTTCCCAGTTTCACGCAATAACACCTATAATTGCTGCAGCAAAAAATTGAGTAAAATATGCAACCCAAATTACTAATTACAATGGTTACAATGGTTCTTGGATTAGTATTTTAGTAATAATTAAGATCAAATCAGAAATACCTACTAGTAGAATTACTTACAAATGCTGTCTCTAATTCTTTAATGATTATTATTAAAACGCTGATATAGCCAGATCTATACTCGTAGTATGTCATTTGCGTTACATATTCTACTTCATTTGTTTTGCTGCGGCCAGTATATCTTGCATCTAAACAATAGGCAAGAGGTGGTTATACACATAAAATGAGTGCTCTGGCTTCATTAATATGGGTTTTACCGCTGCTGATCATGTAAATCAGTCATACAGCCTTTGTTTGCTGCTTTCTCTTGGCAACGGAACTTAATATCATTATTAAGTTTTTAGAATAATAAAATTAGCAAGGCAATATGCAGACTTAGGGCCGGTTCGACAATGCAAGTATATACTTAGAATAAGCTATCCGAGGTATAATTGGCATAGTTTCCATTGTTACAACAATCGTTTCTAGAGTATTTATTACCCGGATAACTTTATCCTTGGATTATAGAACCGGCCCTTAGACGTTTTGCTTATAATTGCAAGTGTTTATGTGACATGTGACACTCACAGGTAACACGACTCACGAAAATTAATCCTGGTGACAGATGAAAAACCAAACGATTTTTTCAAAAATCTAGGAAACTTTCGATAAGCAGCGGGAAAAATATAATAAGATAACTCGGAATGTATGGCCTACTAACGTTTTCGGCAGGCAACAAGCCGCGGCTTTGCCTTGGCTTGTACTTGCCTACCTCAAATGTTAATAGGCCCCTACATTCCTTGTTACTTAAATATCTATTAGTTATTTTTACATTGGGGTTTCGACCTACTATATTTTTCAACTTTCTGGCTGTTTATACATTTTTTAAGTTGCAAAACAGCCTTCACACAAGCACAACAATATTTATTGATGATTTTCGAAATGGCGTGTTCAGTGATGTTAAACGGGTTTGCGGCACTCAAGCTTGTTTAAATGATGTTCGACTAATTTGTTGTGTACAAACTGATTTTTATAATGTGATGCGAAAATTATACATTTTTCGTGAAAACTTTTGCATCCTTTGCAAACTGCTGTTTGGATTGACGTCGCTCGAAGGAATGGAGTTAGTGCAATATTTTTATGGCAGTGTATGATGATGAATTTCAGAATATGTCCATCCAACACGATGGTGCAATTTGCCATATAACAGAGAAGAACTTGTGTTAATTTAATAACAGTCGACGGATTAGTTTGGGGTGTGATTGAGAAATCCTCTCGGTTTGACTTTACTGGATTACTTTTAATTCCTCACCTTAAAAACAACTTTCAATAACACTATAAACAACATGCCGGACCTAGGAGACTTCAACATGGATGTGATAACTCCAGAATTTTTAGTTATATCTTTAACTTTATATAAGTAACACAAATGTACGAAGGTAAAACGCAAGATCGAACGGTTCAAATGTTCCTTACATTTAAATGTATATGCAGTGAAAACTGTCACTAACACTTTAATAATAATTCTACAAAGTAATGGATGTTAGAAATTAGCGTTTACATAATGCGTATATTATTCTAGAATAAAGTACTATAAACTGCTGCTAATGTCACTGACTTGTCTCGCGTATACAAAAAACAAAATAAACCCACATAATGAACAAATAATGCACCGTCACGATTGACATTAAACGAATATTCCATTTATATATCAACGCCAAAGGATTTGGATTTCCAGAAAAACAAGATTAAATTGTACTCCTGTATTTATGGTAGCCTATATCTGAAATGACCTGGACATGAGTTAATTATTCCATGAAAAGAAGAGGAAGTAAACAAAACTTAAAACGAATGTGTTAATTGCTAATTAGAACCAGGCGGGTGTGGTTTCATTATCGGGTTTCGTTTTTCATACAAATAATGTGGAACTAGCAGGATAAGCGCACATTCATCACAGTGAGGTTCAAACTGTTAATGTAATAAAATGCCATAAATGTTATCGACTAATCCTTGAAAAGTATTAATGCTGCTCTATCAGCAATTATTAGGCCATGATTGTCGGTTTAAATATTTTATATTATACAGAGTATTCCAAAATTAATGGAATTCCGTCTAGTTTAATAGTATTCTTATCAAGATAGGCTGATAGCCAAATACAGGGTAATTTATAAGTATGGTATTATTTAAAATTTGTGTGTGTATACTGATCTTGGTATAACTGCTTACGGAAAAATCTGTAAAAGGCTTTACCCAGAACTTCCCTCGTCAACATTTATTTATTTATTTATTTTTGGTATTCAGCCAACAGCCGTTAAGCCAATTATAGGCGCCACTGTACATTGTGACACTAAATAATTTTAAAAATCAAATTAAGTTAAGAGTAAAAATATCTTCACGTTTCTAATAAATTAAATAAATGTTCAGGCGGGCCGCGTATGCAGTCCCAACGTTTTGTGAGATATTGCAAGGGAACGGGCTATTTTCACCTGAGCTACGGAGCACCGACCCTTGGAATTCCTGCGTTGCAACGCAATAATTTTTTGCTCCTTTTTATATCGTGCAACATTTATTCTGTATATATTGGGGCCTATTTTTGGATACAGTAAATCCTAAATTACGGAATTGAGAAAACCTGTTTTTCGTCATCTAGGGACCTGCAAACGTAAAGATCTGAAGAAATCTCGGAAAGTGATTTTTTCGCGATTACAATACTTCCTTAGTCTTTTAGACGAGGAATGTAAAAAGGAATCAATTAAGGTTTGGTCCAAACTTTTGAGAACCACTGGTTAAATTAGACAAGAGTACAATTATTGTGATAATCCAAAGGTGCACGGTTTTTCGTTACTAAGGCAATTTCTTAATTTCGTCCATACATTATAGCTGGCTATTGTCAGTGGCGTTCCTTTTTACTTCCCTCGTCTAAAAGACGAAGGAAGTATTGTAATCGCGAAAAAATCACCTTCCGAGATTTTTTCAGATCTTCACGTTTCAAAAAAGGTTTTCTCAATTCAGTCAGTCTGTCTGTTTGTCTGCGTGCCTGTCTGTCTGTATGTCTGTCTGTCTGTCTGTCTGCCTGTTGGCGGTATAACTCAAAAACTATTTGTTGGGAGAAGACAATATTTTGCATACATATATCTACCTGACATGAAACCGAGAAAATTTCAGACAAATATATACAGGGTGAGCACCTTAGAAAAATATTTTTTTGTTTATTTTAGATTTAACTCAGCATTCGATACAAGTTTTAATTTGTACATATCGCAGGATTTATTCTTGCCAAAAATGGAACCCAATATATACAGAATAAATGCTGTACAATACAAAAAGGACCAACGAATTAATGCGGGACGTTAAATATAGCTGGAACGCAGGAATTTGAAAGGTCGCGGTAGCTCTGGAAGCGAAAGCGTAAACTACCTCCAAAGAAAGAAATCGCATGGGCCGACTCATTCGCAAACGCTGAATTCAAGTCGCATCACCGGAAATATCTTTATTTTTGGATGAACTATAACCACATCTTATATCTCTTAGTTATGAACTGTAGTTGTGATTATTTTTGATTATAATTTTATAAAAAATCCTAAGCAGTTTTTGGGTCGATCAAGGCTACGAATGTCAACACGCTAGCTTTTTATATCTGCTTTGCCATTACATTAGATTCTTCATCGTCATACTTCTTTATGCTTTATAAAAATCGTGTGCTATGTGTTTGAAAAACTTTTCTAATAGTCCTGTTTAGTTTCTTTTATTTTAGTGCTTACATCTTTTGCATCGCTTTTATATTTCATAAGCGTCTTCTGTTCGGTCTGATTATATTTGCCATTTACTTCACTTTCCCTTAAACGTAAGAGTGTTTGCTTTTGCCCTTGGATATGAAATTATATCGGTCTGCGATGGTTGTTCACCATTTCCTGGAATACTGGACTGTGTGGCTGTGTTAACTTCATCTGCTTTTAATAAAAAATGGTACAGTTTTCCTTCCTAGTTTCTTGATAATTTTTTCCCAATGATCTCACATTATAAGCTTAACATGTTTCTTTAAATTGGTTTATTTCTGTCTTGCAGGATTTATTGTAAATCAAATGTCAGCCAATCTGATATAATCTATAGATTTCTGCCCGCAAAAGATTGAAGATCATGTGACTACGTAACATAGGCAACCAATTTAACACGTTAGACAACCAGACAACACTAAATCCGATGGTAGCAGTGGCGCGCAACATATTAAAGGATTATCATATTATAGGAAGTTACTTATCCGAACCAACTCAAAACTAAGCAACTTAGCTGTGAATAGAAATGTTGATGCAAATAAAATAAAATGCTAAAATGCTAAACTACATCAAGAGCTTGCATGTAACATTAGAAGATTACATTCACTACATCACCAAATGTCACTGGCTAAGTGGTGTCTAATCATATGTGAGATTCTGCATAATTCATTTAATGGTAAAACTCAAGTCTTTAAAGTTCCTGTTTCCACCAATGTATTTTCAGTTTCTATTTGTTATTCAAATATACTTTTGATTATATTCAGTAGGCGTAACGGTACATTCTTTTATTTAAGAAGAAGCATAATATTTATCTTAAAATTGTATTAACGGCTCTTCTTTTTCAGGTGCTAGTGATAATGGTTAACTTTTTGGGTTTTTTCATTTTCAGAAGAATGCAATGTAGAATAATGCAAGTTTTTTTTTATGTAAAAACGTCATACAATATATTTTCTTTTTTGTAAATATAATTTTTTTTTAAATTCTTACTAAGATTTTGAAAAGTAACAGCCCCAATTTGTAATATCCAACAAAATGCGGCATCTGTCCAAACCTTTTATTTCCATCAGCTTTGAATTAATGTTCGGGAGTTTTCCGGGTATAACTAATGCAAATGTAACTTTGTGTGGCAAATTAGCCAAACTTGGAGAACAAAAAGACGCCAACTTTGCCATTACGCCATCCAATGTCGTTATTAGTGCCGCTCCTATTAAAGAGTTCTTTGAGGTTTATTAAATATTACACAGTTTAACTTCATCACACAATTATGGGGCATTGCTCCGCGGTTCTGTGCATTTCTGCTGCCAAAATGAGAATATAAACTAGGGAGTACCGTTTCCTTTCATGGAAGGTAGTTGCCCTCTTAACAAGCAATAACACTCTCAAACTGTAGATTATGCAAATCTCTTTTCAGATACGTAAGAAATAGAGGGTCGCTGATGTGCGTCAGCTGTAACGTAAGAATTCGAGTGGCTGTTGAATTTTTCAAATACGAATTATTTTGTGTAGCCCATAACTAAAATACAATTTAGAACAATTATTAAGTTAATCCCTAACCCCATCTAACTAGAGTTTGTTCTTTCTGAGCAGTTTCTTCTCCTTCCATATACAACCGACGTCTTTCTCTGATTAAAAAAAACCCGTTGCATAGACGCCATTTGTCAAATGTCGAAATGAATTGATTCTATTGTCTGCAATGCAAATTTTTTTTTCGTACATATTCGTCTAAAAAGCAAATGTTTCCAATGCATGTCGAGTACAATATCTTACTAGCCAGAGGCCCTCGGTCTGTAACACATGTCAACCTCGGGGATATAGTATATTACATACGGAGGTGGAAACTTTTCACCGTGGTATGTATAATATATATGGTTGTAAATAAAATAGTATACAAACCTAGACAGGAAGTTTCCTTAGTCTCGAGATAATAGCTAATCTCTCGAAAGTAATGACACACTTCCTATCTCGGGCTGTAATATAACAGGTGGCGCAAAAGTAATCACCCTATCGGAACATGCTCTCATTTTTGCAAATGGCATCTTATGTCATCGCGACTTTGACATTCGTGAAGCAAACAGAAGCAGAATACACATAGACAAACCATAGATCGCTATACTCCTCAACAACGCGAAATAATTTGTGTCAATGTTTTTGACAAATAATCGGTCAGTGCTTTTAGCTCCACGTGAAATTTGTTGTCGATTCCCTGGTCTTGTCGCATCAAATGTGCAAACACTGTGGCGTTTAGCCACTCGCCTCGAGGAGACTGGCTCAATACGGGACAGTTTCAGACGTGGCCGGCCCCGGAGTAGTCGTTCGGTCGAGAATATCGCTGCTGTGGCTGCAGATGTCCAAGAGGACCCTCAAACATCCATCAGACGACGGGCCACGCACTTGGGCATCGGTAGACGGTCTTTACAGCGAATTTTGGTGAAAGACTTAAAGATGTTCTCTTATAAGTGCAACCGCACACACAGCATGAACGACAGTGGATATTTTGAAGCAAGCTTTTCCCGGCCGCTTCATCTCCCATTTTGGAGATCTGCACTGGCCCGCAAGATCGCCCGATTTGACCGTTCGAGACTTCTTTCTTTGGGGTTTTCTGAAGTCACGGGTCTATACGAACAAGCCACAGACCTTGGCGGCCTTAAAAGAAAACATCTGACTAGACGTGGAGAATTTATCGCCAGAAGTTTTGAGAAAAGTCATGAAACGAGCCCGAATTTTCATCAAGTCTGGCGGTGTCCACTTGACCGATATTGTCTTCGAGACTTAATGGAAAAAAAATTAAAAGTCTAAATAAAGATAATCAACAAACAGAACCAATTCTTTTCATTTACAAACAAAGTTACTGCATTAGGAAATCGAGTGAGGACTTTTGCGCCACCTTGTACTATTACTCACAATCGGTTTTTGTCATTATTTATTTAATTAGGTAAGTTTCAAATAATACGCATTTTCATCGCAGTTTAATAAGTTCTCCGAGTAACCGGCCATCAGCAAGCTTCGCTAAGAAGCTCGCCATCACCACCACCATATACTACATTGGCCACCATAGCTCCACGTCTCGCTCACCGAGACGCCCTAGTTGTCAACAACAATATTAATCTTAGTACTTTACTCCATTTAGTTTTGTAAATAATAAATATGTAAATAGTAATTTTAAACTTAGAATAAAAACAACACAAATTAACCAATCGCTATTCTTTTAAGAGCTCCAACTCGACTACTCTTCACTGACACCCTTTACTGCTAAGCTAATTGGGTGAATGGAATTAAAACGCAGTCTTGACACCGGCCACGCCTTCTCACACATGAAGCCTTCGCCGAGTCTTGTCAAAGTGTAGTCAAAATGTCTGTTACCTCCTGTATAGTAATAAAGAGTACCGCGATGTGGGGCGTGAGGGTGGGAATTAAGGTCGAGGTGGGGTGAAACGGAGCCTACGTTTCGGACGCCAAAAACATTGAGGTTCCAACGCAACGTTTTGAATGATAATGATGTATCCATAATTTATCTACAGCTTTCCATATATTCTGTACTTTTCATATCAGTTACATCTGTGGTATATATTTTTTTAAATATTTAACACCATAATAAACGAACCAAAAGGCCAATTAAAATTAAGTACATCTAAAAACATTTAATGTCGCAGTGTTTTCACGCAATCGCAATTGGTGCTAATGAATTCAATTTAGTGAGTAGTCTTTGATCAACATTTTGCCAAACGTCAAAGTAAAATTTGCAAATTGGCGTCGTTCTAAAAATGAATAATAGTAATCGTTTTGAAAGTTTCCGTATTAAATTAATAGTGTAAAATGTTAAAAAAGTGTGCCGACGAACACAGTAAACTCGAGTCACTTTTTTTTTTTTACATAATAGTCTTCCGGATCAGCTGTATTAGCTACACACAGAATTGTTCACATATTATACAATTTTAACAATATTCACGTGGAGAGGTCAGCTCCTTTGCTTGGAGATCCTCAGTCGCTGGGTTGTTCGTCATCGGTTGAGAGTAAGTCCTGAGGTAGTTTGCGCTTTAATCGTTTGTGAATTTGTTTGTCACCTAACGAATAACTGATAGCACCGGGACACTAACTGATTTGGTCATTAAATGTTTTAACACACTTTTTAATAAAAGTTTTTATTGTGGGCACTTGCAGTTCGTTGTGTAATTGAGTATTGCGCACGAACCATGGCGCATTTGTTATGATGCGAAGATACTTGTTTTGGAATGCCTGTATTTTGTTTATCGTTGAATTCGATGCATCTCCCCATACTGTACATGCATAGGTCATTGTTGATCTTAAAATAGATGTGTAAATAAGAAGACCGCATTCGAGTTTTAGCGGAGATTTTCTATTAATTATTGGATAAAGTTGATTTAATCTTGAATAGCATTCGTTTAGTTTTCTATTGATGTGTAGTTTCCAGGTTAGTCTCTTGTCCAAATACACACCCAAATATTTGACACCTTGATCTGACGGGTTCCAAGGAATGGGCTGGTGGTTTATTATGATGCATGGTGGAAGTGTAGGGAATCTCAAAGTGAATATTTTGGCCTCGCACTTCGTTGGGTTTAGTGAGATATTCCATTTTTGCATCCAGTCAAACGACAAACAATTCATCCATGCTGAGTTGCAAATGTTGAGCAGCGGTGTTTATGTTTTCGTTTTGCGTGATGATGGCGGTGTCATCTGCGTACATAGCGATGGCTGAATGATCTAGCTGTGGGATATCCGACATGAAAATGTTGTAAAGAATGGGTCCTAATATTGAACCCTGAGGAATTCCAGCCAGAATGTTTTTAGTGATGGATAGGGTAGCGTTGATTCTAACTTGAAAACTTCTGTTTTTAAGAAATGATATAAGAATTAACAGTAAGTAATTGGGTAAGTTTATATTCATTAATTTGTAAATCAATCCAAGTATCCAAACAGTATCAAATGCCTTGGCGATGTCAATAAAGGCTATTAGTGTGTGTTGTTTGGATTCAAAACCCTTCTCAATGGTTTCTGAGATTCTTGAGAGTTGATGATTTGTCGAATGGTTAGGTCTAAATCCGAATTGAAAAGCCGGGATGGTGTTATTACTGATTAATTCATTATTTAATCTATTGGAAATGCACTTTTCAAAAAGCTTTGAGAAGGCTGTTAGAAGGCTAATGGGCCTATAATTCGAGGGATCGTGTGGATTCTTTCCTGGTTTGTTAACCAATATAATATGTGCTCTTTTCCAAGAGGTTGGAAAGTAACCTGTTCTAAAGCATGCATTATAAATGGTTGTTAAATAGCATGTGGCTTTCTTTGTAAACTTTTTTAGTATAATATTGGGAATGCGATCGGGTCCAGGAGCTTTTTTATTTGGCAGCTTTTGAATATATTTGGCTAGTTCAATCGGTGAAACTGGTTTGATAAGCCCTGTCGAATTAGGTGTGTAGTCTGTGACATGTTTTTCAATTTGAGCAGCCGAATTTATGTTATCATCGTGGATCGTAGTTGTAAATATTTTTTCTAAATGATTTGCGAATATTTCACATCTTTCCGCGTCCGTTGTAAGTATCATATTATTATTTTTTAATGGTGCCGGATCTGCTGGTTTTTTAGTATTCACCTTGTTGCTTGCCACATTGAATGGTCCTTGGGCTGTAGATCTTCTATGTATCTCCGATAAGAATTTATTCGGTGAAACTCGAGTCATTATTGTTGAATAATCTTTCCAAATACTACTTACGGTAAAAAAAACTTAAAGATTTTTTTTCTTTTACATAAAAATTATTGCAAATTTCTCTGAAGAAAAACTGCTCAATTTTTTAGGTAGATTTTGTTTCGAATATTTTAAACGCAATAATTTGTATGTACACGAAAACAATATTAACAAATGTTCACCTTTTATGGTATTACTTTTGAAAATCGCGTGACACTTTAAACAACTAATAGAATATTCGTAGCAAGCCTAGCAACTAAAAATGTCATGAAGTTTTTTCTATGCATATATAGAGGGTGTAACTTATGTACGTTAACATAGTTTAAGGTGGTAATTCTTAGCCTATTTTAAGAAAAAATGTATTATTTAAACAAAACAAAAAAGTCATCTTCGATCCAGTATTCTGAAAAATATCGATTTTGCTGATAATTTCCTTATTAATACAGCTTCTTCTTCTGTTAGTGCCGATCGGTTAACGGATATTAGTGATCATTCTGGAACTCCCTTTCCTAATACTGCCCTGCAATACTAGCTGAATCAATCGATATATATCTCTCCATTTCTGATTATGTGGCCTAAATATTCAAATTTCCTAGTCTTTATGGTTTTTATTACTTCTCTCTCTCTTTATTCATTTTTGTAACACGGTGGTATTGGTAATATGTTTTGTCCAAGAAATTTTTAATATACGCCTATATAGCCATATTTCGAATGCTTCAAGCTTTTTTGTTGTTGTTTCATTGAGGGTCCATGATTCTGTCCCATATAATAAAACAAGAAAGATGTAACAGGACAGTAGTTTTATTTTCATACGTATATCTAAGTCATGACTTATGAATCAGGCTTTCATTTTAACAAACGCAACTCGAGCTTTTCCTATTTTGCAGCTTATTTCAATGGAGTGACACCAATTACTATTTAAAGTGGTTCCTATGTAATTGTATGTATGCACCCTTTCTATGGGTTTGTCTTTAATTATTAATTGACACGGAGGTATTCCATTTTGAGAGATTATCATATGTTTTGTTTTATTTCTGTTCAATACTAACCCATATCTTTCGCTTTTAGTACAGCCATTTAAACAACATTTTTCAATACAGTACACTTGGACATAACCCCTTAAACTGTGATATTACCTAGCTTTATAAATAATCAATGGGGGAGATATGGATAATCACTGCCATAAACTTAACAAAAAAGCCACATCCTGTAGAAAACTAACATCGATCTTATTTTAAGATAACTCATTTAATTTTAAACAGAAAGTTTCTTTTCGATGTTTTGCTTTATCTCACAATTTCTTGGTAAATTTAATTTTTCGAATTTAATTTTTCGAATTGAATTGTTTTTTTCTAAAACGGCTAGATTATCACACTGAAGATGTATTTAAGTATAGCTAAGACGAAAAATCAGTAGCTGGAAATTATTTGAAATAGTAGATTATCTTGTGTTTGAGAGAAATGCATCATTATTTGCGAGAAAGAATTTTGAATTGCGAGTGCCTCGGCACGAACGATACAATTTGTCACGAGCTTATAATGGCATTTTGTTTGTTTCCTCCTTAATTTTAAAATCAATGAATCAATCAAACATCTAAAATATATGTTTAATAATATTGGGGTGGAATTTCAAAATCGTTTTATAGTAATTAAAGTATTTAGAGGGGTAACCCAGTCTTAACATTCGAGCATATTTTTACGACTCGAGCAAGCGTAGCGAAGCAAGAGTGGTAATTTATGTGAGAAATGTTAAGACGGTTACTCCTCGAAATGCGTTCATTAGTTTATTGTTCATTGAGGCAATAATTTTGAATCAATAATAATTACTAAAAACTGCTAAATCGAAATCGGACTATCATGAATATGTATGATGTTGCTATAGTGCCTGTTGTAAACAAGTAAAAATCTTAACATGGAAACGCAAAACGAGTTCCTTCTTATCCCGGATGAAATTAAAAATATTGCCTCCTCCGCCATGGAGGAAATTGTTCCTTCGAGTGGATGCATGTTAAATGTATCTTAACATTCGAGGACGCAATCATGTTAAACACTGTTTAACAATTCAACGAACAATAAAATTAGTTAACTGTAAACATTAATTCTCATAAGCTAAAGATATGTAATGCGCTTATGTAGATATCGCCACCTTTATTATATGCCTGTAACATAAATACGATACCTTTCAGATGTGGATACAAGTCGAAACCGTCACGTCGTGTTATAATCTGCAACAAGAGAACCGTATGAAATATTTTATTTCGATAACATACACCTTCTATTGTATTTATGGTTTTACATTTTGCACAAGGTTTAAAGAAGGAACGAGACGTACGTAAGCAACTGTGTTTGATCAACTATTTTAAAACTAACCGGCGCCTACAAATTAACGATTGTTAGGCACCTTGCTACCCTCGTTAGCTTCGCTCGCTCAGGCATCAAACGGTCCTCGGTAGTGTAAATCTTACCTACATCCCTTGTAAAGTAATATACTATTACTTCGCCGACGTAAAAGTAGCCACTTTTATGCCTAGACATAAAAGTAACGCATTTACCTTGTCTGTCAAGTCACCTACGTTGTCACTTTTATGACGTTTGAAAATAAAAATTATTTTCAAAGAATTTGCTTGCTGGTACGTATACGCCAAAAACAAACTGTTTTACATCGTTATATCTTGTCTACAACCTACAACATGTACCTACTTATTACCAGAGCTGGGCAGTATTTGTATTTGTATAATTGATACATAGTATCTGGCTGAGGTTAATATTTAAAACATGTTAAATGACTAATTAGCAGCTATTTATAATTGAAAGGCCTTCCTGAGGTGAAAGAACTGGTCAATATTGTGAGGTAGATATATATTTCAGCACCTAGTGTCTTCTTCAGTCAACATATATAAACAGGTTAAAAACAACACGTTAAAATCTGCAAGAGAAAAAAAAGGTTAGTGAACGGACATAATTTTCTCAAGTATCATCAATTTACCTTGCATATATATAAAAAGGCAGTCGTTGAAAATATAATTTTCCTCCTTACATATTAAAATCGTTAAATTAGAGCAAAGAGGTTGCTGAAAAGAGGGATGCTTATCTGAAATTTAAATGTATTAAGAAATAATTGATAACATTAAAAAATTTTTATAAATCACCTGGTGCTTTAATTAAAGGTCAACAGGAAAATTCCAAGAATTTAAGAACGAGGACCAATTATCAAACGCCATGTTGACGAAATACAATGATAAGGTGTAGATAATAAAGTTAATTAATTACTACGTACTTCTAGAACAATACAAAAGAAAATATTACTCAACTGGTTTCGGAGCAAAATGAATAAAGAATATCAGTAAGAAACCTTACCTACGGTTATTCAGTAAAGTAATTTTAAAAATTTTTGTTATCGTTCGTTGTAAAACCGTGTGTCTCCATTTTGGTTTTCGTAAAGCAGGCAAAAATAAACTAAATGTAGCTTTACTTTATGGGGAATTTCTGAAATAAAGAGAATACTTGAAATATGACTGGTAGGAAATGTTAAATGTACTTACAATTCAGAAGCAAGGTAATTAAAAGCAAAAGTTTTTGATAGCACGTCTTGCAATACAAAGTTTTCGTGCAGCGACATTGACGGAATAGTTTAGTGCACTTAACAGATAAAATTCTGCGCAGGTTGTTTAATATGCACATGTAATAAATTATATCGAGGTTACAAATCCTATAAGGCATAATTATTCTTATTGAGTAAATTTTATTAATGATATTTAAATTTAATATTAAAAGCAATGAGTTTATGAAAACTAAGAAACTGATAATTAACTACGAAAAATGCAAAAAACAACACTGGAACAATGAATTAAAATAAGTTGTGATAGATTATGTTTAATTTTTCAATGTCAGTTCTGTAGTTAATTGCTTTGGGACTTTTTTTAATTTCAATCATTTTATATATCAAACGTTTATGTAAATTATTTTCTCTGTGTAAGATTTTTGGTGTGGATAAGTTTAAATTATGTAGTTTATCTACAGCGTGATCAGATAACGCAGTGTTCGGCCTGTTGGGTGAAACCATTTTTAACTTAATAGAGTTTTTATGATGACCCAATCTTTTAATTAATCTTTGTTTTGTTTGGCCAATGTAATTGGCGTCACAGTCATTGCAATCTATCCGATAAATAATATTTGATTCATTGATTAGTTTTGTTTTATCTTTTAATTACCTTGATTCTGAATTGTAAGTACATTTAACATTTCCTACCAGTTTATTTCAAGTATTCTCTTGATTTCAGAAATTCCCCATAAAATAAAGCTACATTTAGTTTATTTTTGCCTGCTTTACGAAAACCAAAATGGAGACACACGGTTTTACAACAAACGATAACAAAAATTTTTGAAATTACTTTACTGAATAACCGTAGGTAAGGTTTCTTAGTGATATTCTTTATTAATTTTGCTCCGAAACCAGTTGAGTAATATTTTCTTTTGTATTGTTCTAGAAGTACGTAGTAATTAATTAACTTTATTATCTACACCTTATCATTGTATTTCGTCAACATAGCGCTTGATAATTGATCCTCGTTCTTAAATTCTTGGAATTTTCCTATTGACCTTTAATTAAAACACCAGGTGATTTATAAAAATTGTTTAATGTTATCAATTCTTTCTTAATACATTTAAATTTCAGATAAGCATCACCCTTTTTAGCACCCCCTTTGCTCTAATTTAACGATTTTAATATGTAAGGAGGAAAATGATATTTTCAACGTAAAGACTGCCTTTTTATAAATATGCAAGGTAAATTGATGATACTTGAGAAAATTATGTCCGTTCACTAACCTATTTTTTTTCTCTTGCAGATTTTAACGTGTTGTTTTTAACCTTTATATATGTAGACTGAAGAAGGCACTAGGTACTGAAATATATTTCTACCTCACAATATTGACCAGTTCTTTCACCTCAGGAAGGCCTTTCAATTATAAATAGCTGCTAATTAGTCCTTTAACATGTTTTAAATATTTGTATTTGTACATACTTTTTTTTATTTAAATACTTTATAGTATTTAAATACTTTTTAATGGGCTGTATTTGTATTTGTAGGTGCAAATACTTTGCAAAGTATTTAGTATTTAAATACATTTTTGAAAGCATTTATTAAATACTTTTGGGGCATCTAAATACGTTTAGGTTATTTAAATATTTTTGGAGTATTTAAATATTCTCAAAGTATTTAAATACTCCCAAATGATAACGGATTGGACGTTTAAAATTACACAAAAAGTATTTACTAGTTGGAAATATATTACTTGAAAAAAAGGTAATTAAATACCTTTGAGAGTAATTAACTACTTTTATTTCTTAAAAAATATATTTCTAACTAGTAAATTTATAAGACATTATTTAGTTTGAAAAATTATTAAACTGCTAAAAAGGTTATAAATACTGCATTACTATTTAAATGTTTAACAAGTCTTTTTACATTTTAGGGATATCTAAAAACTAAAAGTATTTAAATAATTTTAAAATATTTAAATACTTTTAAATTATTTAAATACTTTTAAAGTATTTAATTACCTTTATAAAAGTATTTAACTATTAAATATTATAGGTATTTATTATTTAACTACTTTTTGGTCATAAAAAGTATTTAGTATTTAAATATATTCGATTTTCATAAAGTATTTAGTATTTAGTAGTTAAATACTTTTTAAAAGTACTTTGTCCAGCTCTGTTTATTACATATGTACTTATATGCATCTACTTTACATTTCCTGTTAATCTGTAGTTAGAACTTTATATTATGTATTTATTTTAAATAACTATTCTTACAATTCCCTTACAGTATTTTAACTAGTGATGGGCATAACCTGGCAATTTTCATAACCGAATTATTTGCATTCGAATGATATTAATAACCGATTGATTATGCGAACAATAATTCGAATCAATTTTGGCTCTCGATTCGTTTCGATTTCGCCGGTT